>JACDJE010000221.1:720931-791857 GCA_016647715.1 Pavo muticus | reverse complement strand
AGTTACGGGAAATACAGGCATAGGATGCCAACGAACAAACTGATACTCCAACGTGAAGGAAACACCTCCTCTTTCCATTCCTGACCTTGGCAGTAGGCTTGGGAGTGCAAAAGGTATTTTGTCCCTTTCTGCTGTGTCAGTTGGTTTAGTAAAGAGATTTCCTTGGCAGGGAAAAAGATGTTGGGATGTTTTGGGCCGGTTTCTGGATGGCAGCAAAGGGCAAGCCTAGGTCGGACTGTGGCAGGGGCATTTGAGCTTGCTGATGGGTAGTGGAGCAGTCAGTAAGAACACCAGGGAGCATTCACCTGGGCGCTTAGAACAAGCTCAGTGACCTGAGATGTGAAGTAGGCCTGCAGAGCTGTAAAAGACATGAAAGCAGTGTGGGAGCTTCTCCCTCAGGTCAGTTTTTGGCCACAGTAACCTGCTCCTGTCAGACTGTGTTAAAGTAAATAGGTTAATTACTGTTTGGTGTTTTCTCATTAATCCTACCTCTGCTTTCTACTTCAGTGTATTTTAGAGTTTGCCAGATAACGTCAGAGATGAATTCAGGCAGAGGAAAACTGAAGTTCAGTGGATCTGCTCTAATTTCAGTGCAGCTTAATGGATTACGTGGACACATTGCTACCACCTCCCAGTGAGACAGTGCCGACCTGTCACACCTTGCCTGGGTACAGGGCAGCACCTGGGGGTCCAGGAGCAGATGAGTGCTGTGCTCCCATGCAGGTGGTAGCTCCCAAACCCTGCTACGAGATGCCCGGCGTCTGCTGTGCTGCTGTCTTGCCCAGGAAAGAGAGAAATAGTTCTGAATTAACCCATATTTACCTTATGTTTAAGGAATTATACTTTTAAAGAAGTGCTGCATTTTTTTGTTTTAAGTATCAGTCTCGCTATTTGAAGAGAGAATAACTTCCTTGGCTTAGTTGCTCAGCTTTTCTTAAACTGAGCCTTAGTTATGAGATCAGGATGCTGTGGACCAAGGCCCAAACAAGGGCAGAGCGGAGCTGGGGAATAGAGAATAGCATTTTTGGTGTCATCATGCTATTTACACAAACACTGCACCCCGCCTTTCTAAAGTTTGAGGTGTAGAGGGCTAGGGAGATGGGGGGGGGGGGCACAAAAGCCAGGAAGAGTGCCTGTGTACAGGTTATATGGACCTGAAGGGAAGGGAGCATGTTGTGAGTGGGGTATGGAGCCTGGAATCCACAAATAACAGCACTGGGTTTGTTCCCTCTGGGCCCCATTGCCAAAAAAAGACTTTTCCTTGCCAGCCAGAGGCAGACAAAGCATGGGTGAGACAAAGCATGTGCTGCTTCCCCAGGGCTTGTCACAGCAGTGGGGATGGGGCATGGCAGGGAAGGGTGGCTTCCAAAGGGGCCTTCTCAGGTGGACTGCTGTCACTTAAGGGGATTTCCAGTAACTGTAGGCTAAAAGTAACATCTTTCTACCGTGTATCCGGGAGAGCAATAACAGCCTGGTCATGTGCTGGAAAGAAATGACTCATTCCATATTGGATCTAAGTGAAACTAACGTTATTACTCATTTTTACGCAACTCTAGTAAATTGTACTTATTAAAAAGGAGGGGGAGGGGAGGGGGAGGGACAATTACCTCAAGTTTAACCAACATGTACTAGAAAATTAATTTAGGAATACGGTTGACCTCAGCTTCCTCGTAATGAAAATCTGCTGACAAATCTTGTGATTTTGTTTCTCTTTTTAAAGCAGCCTTTGGGGTTGTTTGCAGTTCAGGCATCGGGACCAGCTACTGATTCCTATCTGGCTGGCTGATTTTGCCATTGCTGTTCCAAAGGAGCGCCGTGGGGTCAGCTGGTTTCTGGGCTTTCTGCACTGCTTGTTGATGCAGCATCTGAGCCCGTCCCCATTGCTGAGGACCACTGCTGGGCTGCGTGCAGGGCTCAGCTGCTGGAGCGCAGTGGTGGCTTGCTTTTCTGGTGATACCAAATTCATGTGAGGTGTCCACAAACCGATGTACACACGATCCCTCACAACTCCTTGGTGATTTTTTGCTGACTGTATTCTGCTTACAGCACATAATCCAAAACCCATTCTCAACTACAAAACTGTTGATCGCTGAACTTGGATTTATCCAGAAGAGCTAGGAAATGTTCAATTAGGATATCCAGAACAATTAGAATATCCAGGACAGCCTTATCACCCCTTTCATAAGCGTTACTTCTATTTACAGAAGTTAAACAAGCTCATCTCTAACAGCACCAGGTGCTTTTTTCCTCCAGTGTGCAAGACTCGTGCACCACTAAACTGATGAAGATCAGAAGGGTCTCTGTGTTCTCCGATGCCCCCCCCCCCTCTTTTTTTTTGTTTTTTAAACCAGTGATTTCCATTCATATCTGCTGAGTTCTCAGAACAGAAAGCTCATGGTACCTGGGGAAAGCTGGTCTGCGCCTTGCTCCCTTCCTCTCCATCAGGTCAGCAGGGTGAGCTTGGAGCTGGTGGCTCTGTCACTGGCACATGGGATGCCACAGCAGTTCCTTCACTCGGCAGCAGCTTTGCCACAGGGACACTGCGCTGGGAGGGATGGAAGTGTGTCTGATGTGGAGTTTGGTGAGGGTTTGGCTCAGGATGGGACTAAGGATGTATCGTAAAAGGGGATTTTTATGTATTTATTTATGTCTATGTGTGTTTAAATCACTCTTCTGGCTGTTTCTTTTAAACAAAAGAATAGAAAGGACTGGGAAAAGAACAAAGCTACTTAAGGAATGGAGTGATTCTGGCTGGTGTAAGGGATGGACAGGTGCTTCTCTGGGACTGGGGAGGTCTGCTCCTTGCCTTTCCTTTGAGTGAGCTGTGAAAAGCACTGAAGCCTTTGGAAACAAGTGCTGAATGCAAACCCCAGCAGAGCTCATGGACTCCTCCAATTCAAGGGGTTTAAATAGACTTGTCTTGGTGACTGTGCAAGATAGACCAGTGTAAGAGAGCACTTGGATCTTATGTACTTTTTCCAGCTATTTTGATTGAACACCTGAAAGATCTTATTTTTCCCCAGAAACGTACCTGGGCCGAGGTCAGTGCCGAAGCAACGCCCTTGCAATATCTGCAAGATGAAATGGAGATGTGTTTTCTTCCTGTTTGCCCCAACCTTACCCCAGTTCTCAGAGGGCTGCGCAACGTTGTGCTCTATTATTGCTCTGATGCTGATGGAAAGTTATTGTCCTCGTTAGGTTTTGTATTCACCTTTTAGTTTGTTATAAAAAAAAAAGGCTAAGATTTGCTAGGAAGCTAACTGTGACATATTTTCAAAGGCTTTGCTATGTAGCTTAGATCCCAAAAGCAGCTTTGGAGATCTGGGCAAAGCAAACTCAGAGTTCATCAAATTCACTGCTGCCTTATGAGGCTCGCGTCCATGAGTCAGCAAAATAAGATTCTCTCTCCTCCAAAAATAATCCTCTTGGAGAAGTTCGCAGCTTCTGCACATCTCAGCTGGTGCGGGGATGGGACGAGCCACTGCCCTTGGCCCTTGCAGAGGTGCAAAGGGGTCATTGTGCCTCGTGGCTGCTATCTGCTCTGCACACCCAGGGCTGCGGCATGGACTGTGCTGACCCATTGCTTGTACTCACGAACAGGAGCAGCCATGGGGTTCACAGCAGTGTGGGTTTGTACTCTGGTCATGGCTAGGTTTGTACTGATCTTTTGTTGGCAAACAAAGCATAAAAAGATTTATTTTTTTTTTAATAAATGCTGTGGAGCGACTCCAGGCATCTGACTGACTTTGTCATCCTTTCCTTGGCACAGCAGCCTCACCTCCCCAGCAGAGTGACTCAGGATGCTAATCTTGCTGGCTAAGGCTTTCTCTGCCTCCCTCCATGGCACCGTATACCCTTTCCCTCTCTCCTAGCCTCTCCTCCCTGTCCTTTTTAGCAGTGCAGCTTGTAGAGAAACAGAACCATCTTCTGTGGTGGTCTTTGACATTTTCTGACCGTTTCTCTGAACCATGCTTCTCTGATCAGAATCCCAAACGAGTTCTTCCACCTGCTAACGCGGCGTTAAGATGATCAGCACTCAAATCCCTGAGACTGCTCCTTCTTCCCAGAGGCTAAAGAGAATCATTTTGGAAAATGTTAACTTTCCACCAGGTTGGAAGGGAGGAGATCAGTGGATCCGTGCAGTCCTTGAGGTTACTCCTGGCCTGCAGATAGCATCTGGGCTGCTGAGCCCTTCCAGCACCGCCTGCGTCTGCCCCAGCTGGAAGGGTTTGGGGAAAATCGCGTGGGTGGGAAATGCAGGGCTGTCTCAGGTAGGAGGTTTGGCAGGAACCCTTTGGCAGGGAAGCGGGGACGTAGCCTGTGATTGTGTACAGCCCGAGCAGAGGACGTGCTGCCAGCAGCATGCTGCCCCTGGATTTATAGCACTGTTTGACTGCAGAGTGAGCCCGTAATGATTTACACCGAAGCGTGAATAAGCAAGAAGAAAGAAATAAAGTGGGCAAAATGTTACCTAACCAGCAGCTGTGTCTCGGTAGGTGAAGTGGCATGAAGACTGGCAGTAGCAATAGGAGCAGTGAGAGGAGCTGATGGTGTCACTGACTGCAGTGCTGTCCCCTGGCAGCCTTGCTTCTCTCTGTGTTGGCACCAGGCACCCAGGAGCTGGGATTTGCACACACCCAGGATCCTGACACTGGAAAATTCATTTATTTTGCAGTTTCCAAACCTAGAGAAAATGCCTGTATGTTCTTTAACATAAATTAGCCTGCAGGGAGTCCACAGAGCACCAGCAAATTGTTCTGAGGGGCCAGGGCAGAGGGCTGGCCCCTCTCTGTTCATCTTGGCATCAGATTTGCAGAGGACTGTTACTGACAGAAAGAAAACAAAAACAAGGATGAAAATACTTTACTACAGTGAATGTTGACTATTTTTTGCCCATCTTTGTGAGTAAATGGTTTTCCTGGGTTCTTAGGCTCACGCTGGAGCAGGCAGTCCCCTTGAGTGATGTTAAGCAGGGGCTGGATTTCTGGGTTTTCTCTTTGCTAGCTGTTCTGTTGCGTGGCCAATGTAGTCTGCTTTTATTTGATATCTGGAAAAGGTTTTATATGTTGACATCTTAGTCTTTTTGCCCTTTACAATATATCTATCTGTTCACCGATTACATTTCTGAGAACATCAGAAACTCAGGGCTACCTGCCATCCCTGCAGGTCGGCCCCATGGGGCTGCAGGAGTCTGAGAAAGAGCTTCATTGACCATACAGATGGATGCTGTATTTTTTTGTTGTGTGGTGGAGAGGAGCTGCCTGCCTGGCTCCTGGCCAGGGCTGGTAAATGAGCTCAGGTGCATACCATCACCACGGAGGCCATGCCTTCCCCTGGGCTTCCTCTGTGCCCTGGTCCATCAGCTGGACATCAAGCTGCAGAAGGGTGGTGGAACAGGGAGCCCGATCCTGATGTGGTGGGCACAGCTGTGTGTCTGCATGGTGGGACTTGAGGAGGAGAATGGGGGTGGGTGTGAAGGGGCTGCACGAAGGCAGCATGGGGCAGAAGCTGGGCATCCCTAGGGCTTTATGGTCTGGGTGTCAGTGGGGACCCTCACTGTGGCAACCTGTGGGAATGAGGCAGCATGCAGTGGGGGGATGCAGCCAAGGAGATGGTGAGCTCATGTGCCTGTGTTACTCTTTTAAAGGCTATTTCTGTTAATGACAAATTCATTGTTTAAAAAAAAAAAAAAAAAAAAAAAAAGACAAATGGCAGAGGCTAAATGTAGTTTAAGCTAGTCAATGGCAACAAAAATAGAGGGATTTATTTAAATTGAACTGCATTTGAAAGTCTATTTTAATCTAGTTCCAGTGCTCCATTCATCATGTTGCTGTCTGGGCATCGTTTTCAGGGCTGCTGACCCTGAGCACATAGACGTGTATGCAGAGTTGGGAGTGCATTTCCACAGCAGCCATGCAGGCATTCATGTGAAAACCTTCCCTTAGGGGGAGGCAGTGAAGGGGGCATGGAGCCTCACCAGTGGTGTTTGGAGTAATGCACATGGTGTACAGTGGGGCTGTGCCTGGTGGCCAAGTCCTGTCCCTTCGGTCCTAGTTCTGATTTTTGGAGGGTAGAGCAGGGGACTCAAAGGCAGAAATCTGGTTTCTATTTCAGGCTGTGCCACTGTGACATGTTTTTAAGAGGGATGGTGGATTATGTGTTTCCCACAACCAAAGGGAAATGTGCTCCAAAGGGAATATGAAAAGGCAGCCAAGGGAAAGAGGAAAGGGGTGATGTGATCTGATACCAGATGACCTCTCTTGTACAGGCATATCTCCCCTTCTCTTGGGTACCCTGAGAAACGTACCACTATCCACAGAACGGATATTCTCCAAGTATGCTCCCCCACACCCTTTTCCCCCTTCCTTTAGCCCTTGATGTGTTTAGAAATTCCCATTTGTTTGCCTCTCTGGTTTCCATAACCTCACTGACACCTGAGCGATGAGGGAAGCCTAGCGCTAGCAGTGAGCAGTGGAAGTTCAGCTCAGTCCAGCTGTGGGCAGCTCTGTGCTCACTCTTCTTTGTTTTAGTTTTTCCACTACCACGTCCATTTCTGCAGAAGCAGCTGACACCTTAGTCACAAGATCGGAGTCACAGATCTACCAAAGCTCATAATACCTACTTGTATGTTTGTGTGTGCATTTTCTTTTTCAGGGTAAGTACATATTTTAACGATGGAATAACAGCTTGTCCAAGAATCAACAGTCCACAGGGAACCAACTAGACGAGCAGCCAGGACTTGTGCTGTTTCTTTGAGGTTTGGGGGATGAGCTGCTTGCCTGTCCTCTTACATAAAAGCATAGCAAATTGTCAGAATAAACACATTTTTAAATATATGACACCATCAGTCAGAGCTTAAGAGAAGCTCATTGGCTGGAAAAGAGATCAAGGCAACCGGGAGTTTGGATGACCTGACTCTGAGGCGTTTAGACTCAAAGGTTCCTTTTTCATTCACTGGAGCTAGTATTTTTTTATTATTATTTTTTACTTTAGGTAGTCAGCCAGGAAAGAAAGAAAATCTCCTTCCCCTTCTTCCAGGCACTGAATCTGGAATCAGAATTCTATTGTATTATTTAATCATTCTTTTTTATTTATTTATTTTTGCTCAGGACAGATTGCTACTGGGTTTGAATCCTTGCCTCAGAGCCTGCAGAAAAAGGAGCAAACTAAGGAGTGGCTCATTGCTCACCAAGTCACAAGCCTGTTGTTAATTCAGGTTAGCTCTGATCACCTGGAGTCGATGCCCCCCTGGGTGTGAAGTTGGCTTTAACCAGCCCTGCCCAAGGAGGGAGCTCTGGGAGGAACTACACTGAGCAGAAGAACAGGCTGCTGTGTTATGCTGTCATTACCTTTGGGTGAGCTGTGTGATACTGCTGTGGGCCACGCTGGGAGGAGGGGTCCTCATGGCTGCCCTTTCCTATGAGGTGCCACCAGGTCTCTCCCAGGTCCAGTTCTTGCTCCCTCAGCCCTGCCAGATTTCCCTGTGATTGTAGGGCTGGGGGAGAGGTAAGGTGGGACTGCTTGTTGAGTTATCTTTCTTTTCTCTGTGTCCTCAGAGCGGCAGGGCACTGCCTGTGCCATAAACACAAATGAGTTGTCTACAAAATTTCATTAAATTTGCAGGCGGTGATCATTAATCCAGAGCGAGGAGAGGAGATGGAAAGAGGCTGATGTCCAGCTGGGATTGGCGAGACGAGTTCTTGGATTGTTTTCCCCACTGTGTGGTTATCCTTATCTGCATCTGGAAACTGGAGTGTGTTGTATGTGTCTGTAAGAGCAAGCGGATGTGTGAAGCGTTCTGGCAAAGTCAGAAATCTCATTTTCCCTTCAATATAATGCAGCCTGATTAGATTGTTATTGACATGCTGAGAACCTGCTAGGGTTGTTACGTCTCTGTGGAAAGGCATCTGTCTCTTCCTCCCCTCCCTTCTGCCTGGAAGAAGTGCAAGGCTGGAAATGGGAAGGACCTTCCAGACTGCAGATTCCAGCTGTGAAATACATCTATTGGGAGAGCACGGTGCGCTTGCCAGCTGACCAACAGCCTGACAATGGGAGTGGAGCTGTAAGCCAATTAACAGCAGAAGGGAACAATCAGTAATTTTCTAACAAGAAAAAAAAAATAACTGAAAGGAGAAAAAAATAAAGCAACAACCCACAGTATAAACCTCAAAACAAAACTGCTGTAGTTTGCTGGATGTTTTTCATCCCGTAGATCGCAGCTGATGAGATTTACCAACAGTGTTTGGGTGACCAGCTGGGAATAGTGAGGGCTGGATTCTTCCTTGTCTGTCTTGATTCCAACCTGTCAGAAATGTGCAGGTTCAGATGATCTTTTATCAGGGTAAAGTGAATGGATACACGCTGTCCACAGAAGACTGTGCAGTATCACACAGGTGTACCCAGGGCACTTGCTCCGGGTGCAGTACCTGCAGGCTTGTGGTGGGGATCTTTTCCTGATTAATTTGGGTAATTTGCCAGTTTATCATGGCTTAAGCACCCAGAGCAGTGCTGACAATGCAGTCAATATTGGCTTGATGTTTCTGCATGGCATTACGTTGTGGCTTCTAGCAAAAGCAAGAGCGGGTATGGGCTCACAGCCTTCTTTCCCAAAGAAGGCTCTTGCCACCTGTGCACCATGGAGTGGTCAGGTCATGGCAGTTCCCACGTTCAAGACTTGCCTTTGCAAAATGCAGGGAGGGTCAGTCACAATATCCAGGATCTTGCTGTCTTTGATCAAAAGTGACCCAACTTCAGAAGGGCTCTCCAAAGAGTGATTTGTCTCCAGGAGTGATTTTGGCTTCAGCAAAATTGCATTTTCCAGTGAAATTATGTTTCTTCTCTCCAAGCTTATTTATATTCATCGTAATTGTCTCGCCACGATGCCTCCTGTTCATTTGGTGGGTCCGCTTATCTTGCATCTTGTTCTGACTGAGTGCTTTTCAGGGTAACCCTGCCTTCAGAGTGTGCCTTATTGGTGCCATGTAGACGTTTCCCTGTGCTTGTAGGAGCTGTGTTCCTGGCAAGGTAAGCTAGGAGAGATGACTGAACAGTAACTACATGTAGAAGAGGAAAGAATTAATATAGATGGCAAGGAGTTAATCAAGTAAACAAAGATCCTTTTAAACCTTTTTGTTAGAGCTGGGTTGTGGTGGCTGTGATGAGTTACCACGACAGTCTGTTACTGGCACTGTTAACCAGTGTCCCTCATTGCAGTAAATTAAAGGGAGCGGGGAGGGGGATCTTTTCAAGGTGTTCCTCAGCATGTAATTATTTAAATTTATTTAAAAGGATGAATGTATTTTAATTTATCAGAGTGCCCTTGTCCTGAAAATGTAATTTCTTGTTCTTTAGTTTTAGTATTTTTTTTTTCTTCCTATAAATGCATGCTTTGAGGAGAATTAATTTACTATGCAAAGATTTCTTTGAAAGTCACATTCAGTGCCTTTAGTATTATACAGAGAACCTTTACAAAGAGCTGTTTGTCTGTGCAGGTCTTTCTGTGGCCCTGTATTGCTCTGTGTACCAGGTGGCATTTAGCTACAAAAGCAGCGTGCTTCTTTCTGCCCACTGGTCTATATACAAGAGATGAATTTCCTGTAGGTTAAAATATAAAGATATCAGAAGGACGTGGTCATTTTCACCAGTCTTAGCTTGCAAATCTATGAATAAGGCCAATTAGGTGTGGGTGGAGAAGGAGCTCGAGAAGAGAAGGATGTTTGAAGGAAATACTCCTGTGGTAAGTTCAGTGGAAAGACCATCTGCTGAGCTTGTGCTGTCTTTCATTCTGCAAATCCAGTTAGAAATTCAAGGGCGTGTTTCTGTATTTCCTATTCCGGATGAATTTTTCTTGTGGACACAGACCTATGAGGTGACAGATCTGTCTGGTGATGGGAAAAAATGGTTTGCATCATCAACAAGGTAAAAAGCAAAACAAACAGCACGTACGAAGAAAGTAAAAATCAGACATCTGAAAGGTTTTTTTCAGGATAACAGCTTTTGTCTCGGGATTCCTGTAGACCTCTTTGGTACTGTGGAACTTGCCTTCCATGACCACAGGTCCCAGGAATCGGAGAGAGGAACAAAGCAAGGATCTGTTTTGCTTTCAGGAGAAGAGCCTTGAGGGAGAGCACCGGGGTCAGCTCAGTCCCTGTGCTTTGGGCTATCGTCAGCAACATGGTTAAACCAGAAGGCTCCCAGATTACCTCTGAGATTGTGGTGTAGACAACAGAAGGTGCCAAATACTTCCTCGCACTCTTGAAAGGAAGTGTTGTTTAAAAAAAANCCCCCTGCTCTGTAGGCTTTGTGATTACAAAGAAAATATAGGAAACGTGACCTCAGTGTACCCTGAGGACTGAGGAGCTGGAAGGCAATGGATTAAAAGCTGGCTCAGACTGGGAAGTGTGAAGGAGGGTGATGTACAGTTCAAGTCTAAAGACAAAGGAAAAACGGGCTTTCCATATTGCTAGTCCATACTTTGAACAATATACACGAGAGGTTCCTCTGCTTGGGATCTGAGTAGGAGCTTCAGATCACCTATTTGTGGTCACGTTTAGAAGTGCTGTGGAGATGAGCTTTGCAGATGCGAAGGCAGGAGGTCAGCCTTTGTGAGTTTTGGCCAGTGCTGTGGTGTCAGTCATGTTCATGGAAATCCAGAGGAATATAACAGTCCTGTGTAAACTGATGATTTCTTCCCAACTTGTGGACCAACCCAAAAAATGCAGAAGGGAGATCATCCCCTTGTGCCTGCCTCTGACACAAAGTGAGATATAGGGTTTTTGTGGGAAAAAGATTTAAGTCTCTGTCCACGGTAGGATACTGAGGTATCCCTACTGGGACCTTAAGGTGCTCACTAACTACCAGTGCTATTGGGTGTTCATGTCCAGAGCTGCTGTCCCTGCGCAGAAAGTGCATGGATCAGTAGAGCAGTTACTGCTCCAAGAGGGCTGAAAGTGGCACGTGGATTTGTAGTTACGGGAAATACAGGCATAGGATGCCAACGAACAAACTGATACTCCAACGTGAAGGAAACACCTCCTCTTTCCATTCCTGACCTTGGCAGTAGGCTTGGGAGTGCAAAAGGTATTTTGTCCCTTTCTGCTGTGTCAGTTGGTTTAGTAAAGAGATTTCCTTGGCAGGGAAAAAGATGTTGGGATGTTTTGGGCCGGTTTCTGGATGGCAGCAAAGGGCAAGCCTAGGTCGGACTGTGGCAGGGGCATTTGAGCTTGCTGATGGGTAGTGGAGCAGTCAGTAAGAACACCAGGGAGCATTCACCTGGGCGCTTAGAACAAGCTCAGTGACCTGAGATTTGAAGTAGGCCTGCAGAGCTGTAAAAGACATGAAAGCAGTGTGGGAGCTTCTCCCTCAGGTCAGTTTTTGGCCACAGTAACCTGCTCCTGTCAGACTGTGTTAAAGTAAATAGGTTAATTACTGTTTGGTGTTTTCTCATTAATCCTACCTCTGCTTTCTACTTCAGTGTATTTTAGAGTTTGCCAGATAACGTCAGAGATGAATTCAGGCAGAGGAAAACTGAAGTTCAGTGGATCTGCTCTAATTTCAGTGCAGCTTAATGGATTACGTGGACACATTGCTACCACCTCCCAGTGAGACAGTGCCGACCTGTCACACCTTGCCTGGGTACAGGGCAGCACCTGGGGGTCCAGGAGCAGATGAGTGCTGTGCTCCCATGCAGGTGGTAGCTCCCAAACCCTGCTACGAGATGCCCGGCGTCTGCTGTGCTGCTGTCTTGCCCAGGAAAGAGAGAAATAGTTCTGAATTAACCCATATTTACCTTATGTTTAAGGAATTATACTTTTAAAGAAGTGCTGCATTTTTTTGTTTTAAGTATCAGTCTCGCTATTTGAAGAGAGAATAACTTCCTTGGCTTAGTTGCTCAGCTTTTCTTAAACTGAGCCTTAGTTATGAGATCAGGATGCTGTGGACCAAGGCCCATACAAGGGCAGAGCGGAGCTGGGGAATAGAGAATAGCATTTTTGGTGTCATCATGCTATTTACACAAACACTGCACCCCGCCTTTCTAAAGTTTGAGGTGTAGAGGGCTAGGGAGATGGGGGGGGGGGGCACAAAAGCCAGGAAGAGTGCCTGTGTACAGGTTATATGGACCTGAAGGGAAGGGAGCATGTTGTGAGTGGGGTATGGAGCCTGGAATCCACAAATAACAGCACTGGGTTTGTTCCCTCTGGGCCCCATTGCCAAAAAAAGACTTTTCCTTGCCAGCCAGAGGCAGACAAAGCATGGGTGAGACAAAGCATGTGCTGCTTCCCCAGGGCTTGTCACAGCAGTGGGGATGGGGCATGGCAGGGAAGGGTGGCTTCCAAAGGGGCCTTCTCAGGTGGACTGCTGTCACTTAAGGGGATTTCCAGTAACTGTAGGCTAAAAGTAACATCTTTCTTCCGTGTATCCGGGAGAGCAATAACAGCCTGGTCATGTGCTGGAAAGAAATGACTCATTCCATATTGGATCTAAGTGAAACTAACGTTATTACTCATTTTTACGCAACTCTAGTAAATTGTACTTATTAAAAAGGAGGGGGAGGGGAGGGGGAGGGACAATTACCTCAAGTTTAACCAACATGTACTAGAAAATTAATTTAGGAATACGGTTGACCTCAGCTTCCTCGTAATGAAAATCTGCTGACAAATCTTGTGATTTTGTTTCTCTTTTTAAAGCAGCCTTTGGGGTTGTTTGCAGTTCAGGCATCGGGACCAGCTACTGATTCCTATCTGGCTGGCTGATTTTGCCATTGCTGTTCCAAAGGAGCGCCGTGGGGTCAGCTGGTTTCTGGGCTTTCTGCACTGCTTGTTGATGCAGCATCTGAGCCCGTCCCCATTGCTGAGGACCACTGCTGGGCTGCGTGCAGGGCTCAGCTGCTGGAGCGCAGTGGTGGCTTGCTTTTCTGGTGATACCAAATTCNAAAAAAAAAAAGGCTACCACAGTGAGTCTGGAATCACATTTGTGAACTGTTCAGGAAAGAAAGTGTGATACGAGATCAGCTCGTTCCTTTTTTAAAGTCTGTCCTGACTTCATTTCGTGTTGAGTGCAGGTTTTCTCCTAGCATAAGGCAAATGCCATGTTACGTGTGCTTTGTGCTGACGTACACCAGCTCTGCCATATGTTTCATGGGAAACAGCACGTTAAGTTACTCCTCCTTGTAACTTGCTTTAAAATCAAGTACAAACTGTGTATCAGTCACCATAAATAAATAAAGAAACCTCTGAGATTGGAACCATCTGTGAACTTAAGGGTGGAAAAAAAAATCCCAGTGAATCCTACATCAGCCCATGCCCCTTTGCTTTCACATGTTTTTATTTAGGGTTATGGCTGCCCAGAAATGCAGCCTGGTGCCACGCTGGGTATCGACTTAGTCTGTTGGCTGTGAGATTTGAGTTTCAAACATCTTTGTAGTACTTTGCTGATTCCCTCCATGCTAATCCGTGATTACACTGGAATGGCCAAAGGCCCAGTGCTCCCAGTGTGAGGAAAGCAACAGGGGAGATGGCTACTATGCACCTCAGTGTACAGATCACTGTTATAAAATGCTAATCTACCTATCGGTAAGGCTGATGCACCAGTCTGAAGTATGGCAACGTGGTATGTATGTGCTCACAGCTATGCCTTGAACTTCTCTGAGATCTCACTGTTAGGATTTCAGATCCTTTTGTTTCATGAGTAGCACTCACCTGGCCCTGCTGTACCTGCTTACAGCTCATTGCTCCATGCCTGATTGAGGGTCTCAGGCAGTGGCTTGCTCAGATCTGGATTTGCCATCCAGCCTGTGTCTATCTTCACCTGGCCCAACCCATATATGTGCACCTGCAGTATGATAAGTGCCTACCCTGACCTAAATTCACAGACAGGACCATTGTCTGTTGCATGCTGGAACTTAAAAGGGAGAGACATGGAATGATAGAGGTAGATATGGAAATTACCCTTTGACAGGAAGGATGTGCTGCTGCGGTATCTTGCATTGCTGTTTTCCAGTCTGTCAGGCTTGTGTAAGGAAGCAGAAGACTTGTCATTGTGAGGGGCTGATGACTTGGTATGCTTCACCAAGCACTTAGTCCCTTAAAATGTGAAATGCTGCAAATGCTCTGTCTGCAGAAGTCACAAAGTGACTGATTGGCAGGGCTCTTCTGAAGGCGTTGGATGAAGCCAAGGCAAAGGTGGTCTGAGATCTTCATTGAAAGCCTTTTGATTCAGAACCACCCATGATCAATGTTGACACTTAATGTGTGGTGGAGATAGGTTTGAGGGGAATGCCATAACTCTCTTTAGACAGTGCTGTTCAGCTATTGGCATTGAGTTTGTGTGGCTGAGACTTAGTCTCCCTGTACAAGTTGTGCTGCTTGTAGCTTAGCTGAAGGAGAAACACAAGGAGAGCCTCTGATATTGTTCTGTTACAAAGAATGCACTCAAAATGATATCAAATGTCGATTCTTTTGTTGTTCAACATCAAAACGACACAAGGTAAAAACATGACTCTGTTGATAATAGGAGAAGCAGAATCATACCTCTGCTTTGGGTTTGATTGGATGTGGAACCAAATGCGAAGTTGTCTGAGTGGCTTTTGTTTTAGTTCACTTAATATAATGGAAAATAGTGAGAAAGAGAAGTAGTAAAATCTCTACAAGACAGTTTGCTGTTACAGAATCATCCAAGAAAAGTCAGGAAGTCTTAGTAGTGCTAGATGCTTGGGCAGTACCTAGAAAATAAGTCTTACCCTTGTGAACTTCTGCCTCAAAAATGTGTCTTCTTGACTGCTTCTCTTCCTTTCAAAAGAAACGATGTGGACATATGATTTGAGCCCTGGGACTTAAAGAATGTAAGCGTGTACATGAAATTAGATGTGTTTATGTTTTGCTGAGTAAGGGTGTCCTAGTCAGGTAGTTAAATTTTAAATGCGTTGAGACCTTCACTCATAAAGTAAGCAAATTTCAACCTAGACAGCAGTGGAAGGTATAAATATTAAGCTGAAAACAATCTGTTACCAGAGTTACTCTTTGCACCACTTTGATGGGCAGAGCATCTTTGAAACACTTTTGCAGTAGCTAAGAGCTTATACATTAGCTTTCATGAGAGACATTACAGACGTCTGTGAATATTATATAAACACAAGCCTGTTTGAAACAGTTTATAAACCTAAATATTTTATAAGAAAATACTGAACACTTAACTGGCCTTGTATTTTTTATGCAGCAATAAAAACACCATTTCTATCAAAAGATGCTGGAAAACCTGACTAATAATGTGATGCTTTGTTATAAGATGGGAGAAAAGTTCGCTGGTGTAGAATTAGCAAGATGTGTAATCTGCACAGTAATTTCTACACTACACGAGGAAACAGCTAACTTTGGCTGTATTTGCTTTTGCATAAAGATGCATGTAATTTGTGAGGCCCTTCTCTGATGTATCTTTGTGTCTGTGGCTAAAGAGATTAGCAACACTTGAGACTGTTACAGTGCTTGCAGTGGTGTCCAACTGGAAGTCTGGAGGAAAATGTAAACACCATGTGTGCACGCAATTTGATGGATACATGGCGTTTCTTGCCTGTGCCAAATGACTTCCCTGCAAAGAAGCAGGAAGTTTTATACCTCAAACTATTCTTCCCAGAGTGTGTGCAGCAATTACACCCAATGTGTGCTTCGAGAAAGCTACAATGAGTTGCTTTAATCCAAAAGTCCCAGGTGGACTCTAGGAGGAATATCTCCTCCAAAGACTGAAGTACAAAAGACCTTTGGCTGTATTCCCACAGGCACTTCATTCTGATTTTCACACGATATGGACACTTAGGGGTAGCACATCAAAGGATGTGGAGGCTGCAATGCAGCAAACCTCAAAGGCTCATCTCCATCGTGGGGTTAACTGAGAAATCACCCACCCTGAGCGCTTGGGTTTGGGTAGTGCTGGGCAGGGAGCAGACTCAGCTCCAGGAAGGGGAGATTTTTTTTGCCTTCTACCATGGAGGGCTCTCAGCATAAGAAGGGCCTTCTGTGTTCTGCAGCTTTCCAGGACACTCTGTAGTGGGGCTTTGCATGAGAAAGAGTTGATGCATCTGAAAGGGAGCTGCACTCCTGCAGCACAAGGAGAAATTCCTTAATCTGTGAATGAGAGAGCTTTAGGATGTAGCCCTTGTTCTGTGTGTTTGTCTTAGCATCTCAATTGAGAATGCAGCAGTTCTGTCACCTCCAAGCAGAGATACCAGGCATTGAGGAGCAGGTAGGCTTCTGGAGGAATTTAAGCGTGGGTGTTGAAGTGGCCATGTTTTTCGGAGACATCAGGCTTAGACAGCAGAGAAATAGAAGCTTAGAAAAATTACAGCTTGAAGAACTGGTTAGGAGGAGGAAGGGTTTCAACTAAGCCTTTTGAAGTCGTACAGTATTGTAGGGTCATAGTTTAAGTTTTTTATGTCTCTGATGCTGAATATTTTCCTTGTTCTACTGATCTGACTGATTGGTTTCATTATTTTTACTGCTTTTATTGCCAAAATATATTTATAAAGCTTGACCTTTAATGCTAGCAGTCATTTGGCTTTCAGTGGAAATTCAACTTCTAGTTGCGCAGGCATTTAAAAAGTTGCTTCCTTTTTATACTAGAAGAGTTGTTCATGAGTGCTGTTCCATTAAAGGCAGCAGTGCCCCAAGACAAATCCTTCACCAGCAAGTGCTATGAGCCACATTAGGAGAACACAGTGGTAGAAATGTTTGGCCCTCTTTAATTGCAGTTCTCCATGACTGGTAAACCTGAAAGGACTGCAGATAAGATCTCACTCTTACCCTTTTTTTTTACTGCAGAACACAATAATCCGTCTGTAGTGCAATTCTTTTTGCAAGCTGACTGCATATTTTTCCACCCCAAAATCTGCATGGCACTTGGTCACCTGGAACAGAGGAGTGAACACCATCTGAGATTTCCAGTTTGAATAATTCAGGACTCCACCTTTATTCACTGGGTGCATAAGGCCATCCCTAAATGACTGGCCTGCACGAGGTGTGAAAGAATTCTCCTGTGTCCTGACTGGAGACCACAACATTAACTGCAAAGATCCAGAGTTACCGGAAATCTGTACCTCTTAATTCTTCCAGGAATCGTGGAACTGGCTCTGTTTAATGGAAGATCATGTGTGTGGAAGGGGAAATTCCTTTCAGATCTGCACAGACATCAGGTCAAAAGTTTATACTGGCCAAAAATATTAGTGTAGTTGACTAGATGAGGCTGAAAAATGGTGGCCAAGAAAATGCATATGCTGGAATAAATGATAAGGCTGTTGTGGCCACATCTCATGCAAGTATATGCCAGGACTGATTCCTTGGTGGCCTACAGTTATTACCACTTTACACTTGCATAAACAATGTAGAAAAGAAGTTCAGCATTTGTGGCATCTACAGAGCAAACTCCAATGCCAGCCTGAGTAGAGCAACTTTTTTTCATGTCTGTTCTCTTTCCTATAGCTTGACCTGGAGTGTGGCTACCTTAAAGCACAGCACTGTCAGAAAATCTATCAACAGCCTTGTCCCTATAGCCTTAAGTGTTTTGCAAGCAGTTCATTTCTATAATTGTATTTCTTTGTTTCTATTTTGAATAATTCAGGAAGCTATCCATTCTCCTTATTCAGTATATTATTATATAATCAGATATTATTATCAGGCCACTTGCAAGTCATGAGGCTGCAAAAGGGTGAGTGAGAGTTCTTTTTTTGGGAGCTCTACCCTCCCCACAATTTTTTTATTTTTAACAAGGTTTATTATTTGACGAGTTGGAAGCTGAGACACCAAAACAGTAAATGACTTGGCCAAGGTCATGCAGGAAATCTGGGATGGAGAAGCAAACATATGATTGCTTCTGATTTCTGAGCCAGCACTCAAACCACTGGACATCCTTCTTAATTTCCAGTCTCTTCTGGCATTGCTACCAATGTTCTGGGCCAATTCCTCAACCACATTGTACCTCTTTTTCCCTGCATTTATAAATAAAGCCAACCTTGCAAGGTAACACACCAAAGCAATCTGTAAGTACGTAGTAACTTCCTTAGCCAGTTTCACATCTCTTTCAGTTCACAACTTGTCCACCAACAAGTTTATTCCTTGCTTGAAGCGCTGTACTGTATCATTCCTATTCAAAACTATCTGTTAGCACTCTGCAGAGCCTCAGACTGAACATCTTTGATCCACCCATTTCAAGATTAGATGGATGACAGAACCTTAACTCTAGATCCAAGAACGTCCATGTTTTGGAGGTATATTCAATGCCTGCGCCTGGATGTGGCTCTAAACATGGTTACTTTGATCTGGCTGCAGATCTGAATCTGATGTCCTGTCCCATCTCTGTTTCTGGCACCAAATCTTGTGTTCCTATCTCTGTGAGAGCTCCTAGCCTTGATTGATACCTTGGTGTGCGTGGTGTGGGAAAGGACACCTGCTGATCCCCTCAGACTTCATGCAGATGGCTTGCACAGTCAGTGGGTTTCCTTAATGGCTGTTTGTTACGTACCTGGAGGCCTACAGGATTTGGCGTTTTGACAGAAGCGTGTAAGAAATGCCAGCGTTGTGTGTTCTCACGTTGTGTGCTCTCCCTGTCGCCCAGGTTCCATGCAGAATGTGCAACTGCTTCCCACTTCCTCGAAATCAAATCACCACCGCTCCTCCCCGTTTCTTCCCCGTCCCCACATGATGAGAACATTGCATGGTTTTCCCCTTTGGATGGGAAAGCCAGGGCAAACGTGGTCCTGTGGTCTTTTGCACTAACAGCACTTCAGCAGCAATTCACTCTTTCCAGGGAATTATTCTAGATTTATTCACCACAAAGCATCCAACCATAACAACTCAGTAATTTTAAGGCCTAAGGAAAAAATGTAACAAGATGTTCAAAATTTTTGGTTTGGGATAATTGGGAGTTGTTTATATCCTTGTGCTGCTGATTATGTTGTCGTATACCACCATTACTAGTGTCCTCAGGAACAGGATCATCTTTGCTTGGAAACAAAGCCACTGCTTTAACCACTTAAATGCTGGCTAATGCGGCTGATAAATGGGAGGAAAAAAACTGCTGTTACTGAATTTAAAGGCTGCGCGTAAAACGTGGTGACAGGGATGGAATACACAGATGGATAGATGAATAAATAAAATGTATACTCATTTAGGATAAAGATATCGGGACATGGCTATTTTCATTCAGATCATATAGGGCAGAGAGTCTCCCCAGCACAGCAGAATACAGCTCTTGCTCTCCCTGGGTTTGGAAACAACTTTCAGCGCGTTCAGACTGTACCAGCCCCTTGAAGCTGTGTCTTGCTTGGGTTTTATACCATCCTATTGCTTCTGTGTGAATATGGAATTTGCACAGCTGACCCATTGCTTTTACCCTTTATGGGGAAGAACAGCCAGGGCTGTCCATGAAGTCCTTCATATGCTTACTTGGATGGAAATGTATCATGTAAGGTACGGGGCGTGACAGTGCTGTTCCTCTGCAGGGTCCGTGTAGCAGCTGGGATGGGCATCTCCTGCTGCTCCACTGGAAGGGGTTGTACCAAACAGGCTTAGCTGAATGCTCTTTCCATTACTTCGACGATTTAGAAGAAGTTGAAACCAGTATAAATTACATTAGCACTCATAAAACCTTTTTAGTGTATTAAAGGTTTCCTGCGTTTAAAAAAAATAAATCTATTACAAAAGGCATGTCAGTGATAAGAACAATACGTTCTAATGTCTTGTACCAACATCCAACACCTCTGAGGTTTTTAGCAGTGATTTTCCTCTGGTTTCGTGGCAGCTGGGATGTGGAAGGCAGCACGCTAGATGCACTTTGTCAAGAGAAACACTGTCTGCATCCACAATTTTCATAACGTCTAATTTAAAGTGCATCTTGTATTTTTTGGGAAAAAAATTTCTCAGCAACTGTAGAGAAGAAAATGAGCTATTTCTTTAGCTTGAACCTGCGTGAATTAGTGGTGAAGTGTTGATCTCTAAGCATGCAGTTTCTGAACCATAAAAGCTGTTTATTTCGCCCTATAAAAGAACATTTGAACTTATATGGCTATTCAAGTTTAAAAGCTATCATAGAAATGGGTGGGGAGAAAAGAAGAGGTTTAAATCAGTAATCCAAGCTTGTAATACAATCTTCATCTGGTGCATAGCTTGCATAGAAATCCCCTTCAATGTGGGTTTTCTCTGCTTGTAGCAGTCCCAACATACAGGAAATGTACAGTATGTATTTCCAACATTTTCCATAATTGTAGTAAAGCTTATAAAGCAACCCATTCCTTGTGCACTCCTGGTGATCTGCGATACTCTTAAGTATGCATTTAAAGAAGGAAAAAAAAAAGAATCTAAGAAGAGCTGGCAGAAGTAAGCATCTGCAGCAGCTCCCCAAAGCTGGGGGGAGGTTTTTATTAACGTGCTCTGACTGCAGGAATAGCAGCAGCTTTGAAACCTGCATGGCAAACTTACCTGCTTACATGGGTTTTGTTGTTGGTTAGTTTTTAGATATCTGAATTTGACGTGGTTTTGTATGTTACTTTTCCCCTACAGATTAAAAGCACTGGGATTGAAGTCAAGCTGAGGAAGAGCCTCCTTGGGTGGACAGAACAAAGTCACAGTGCCCAAGGGGAGGCAGTGCTGCTTGATGAGGAGCTGTGCCAGGGCTGGAGAAAGCCTGAGTCCTGCTGCATCCCGAAGGAAGCAGAGATGACGGGCTTGTGTGACTTCAAGCATAAGGTCAGTGTTTGTCCTTCATCCTTGGATGGAGCACAGGGAAAGAAGCCTTCTTGCACACGTGCTGTTTCCCCTGCCCATACACACAGTTGGCCATATGTGGGCAGCAGCCTTGCTACGGCAGTCACCTTCAGTGAAAGGCAAGAGAGGTTTTGATTCCCTTTCTGCAAAATTGATAGAAATTTGTCAGTGCTTTGAGAGGCTGTGCTTCACTTGAGCCCTCGCTATCCCTGAACTCGCAGTACCTTGCTAAAAATAGTTCAAAGCGTAACCATGAGTTCCCTGAACTGTGATCCTACCAGTTCTGCATTATTCGACTCACCATTCCTTTGAAAGTATTCATCTTTTCCCTCGTAAAACTTAAATCAGCTTGCTCCCTGGTCCAAGAGTTGACATCATAATGATGTTACATCCTATGTAATGGTGTGAGACCTGGAAAAGCATTCATGGCAAAACCACTCGGTGAATCGAATTTGCAGTGCCTCAGCCCTTGCTTGGAGCCTAACCTCCCTCCCAGGCCAGGTTCACTTGTGCATTTCGAGCCCGTGCAGTCCCTTGGAAATAGCCCCTGTAATACAGCAGTGTGCTGCTGAGGAGCTATCAAAGCTCTTCTTAACATCCCCGTTTTTCTTTCTGTGACCTCATTTCTTTTAAAATGTTTGTGAGAGCAAAAGTAACTGTTTTACCAAATTAAGTTAGCTGTCTTGCCAGGAACAGTGGCTAGGATCTTGTTGACAGATTTGGAAAAGATTATTCGTTCAATATATTCTGAATGAATTTTTAAGGATGTCTGCCATATACTGTTTCCAAGCTCAGTCTGCATTTAACTGTTCAGCATTACACAGTGACAGGGACAGATTAGCACCTTTCATTTGCCTATGAAAATTAACACATCCTAAGACGACATTTCCTGAGCTACAGATCTCCTATTTAGAAATAAATGTAGCCATGTCGAATTAAAAATCTTGGCCTGAATTAGGTTGATGAATTTTTTTTATTGATTCCAGAGGCCGTGGAATTTTACCCTTTTTCCTTATGTGTGTTTAGAGTTACCTTTTCTCTCATTTGTCTTTTATATGATGATTTTTCATTTCTGATGGAATGGTCGCCTCACAGCCTGCTCTGAACCCCACGTCTCATCTCTTTGCTCCAGGGCTTCCTCAGGGCCATGAAAGGCTTTTTTTTCTCCTCCTTTCATGCATAACGTGGCCTCTGGGTTTGTTTGTTCTTCCGTCTTCCTCTGAAGCATCAGGAATTGGCCTCAGCTGGAAATTGGCTGTTGGATGGGGTACACAGATGCTTCTGGTGGTAGCGAGAAACTTCTCGGGCTCCTGGCTGGTGTGTATTGCCCGCGGTCACATAGGCAGGGATCATTGCAACTTGCTTTTTGTTGTGCTTCTGTCTTGTGAAGGATGGAGCACCAGTGTGGTATTCATGGCTTTTGGTCTTCTGTGCTATAAGTCTGAAGCTTGCTGAAAGGCAGTGGAGGTTCCTGGATGCCTTGTGGTGAGGCGGGTGCTGGAGTTGAACTTTTGACTTCAGCTCTGTGATTGCTGTGATGGCACGGGCACTGTGGTTCAGCTGGTGACTCTAGCTGCGTGTTGTGGTGGTGGTAGCTGTGGTGCTGTACAGGGCTGGTACAGCTGAGACACAAAATGAGTCTTTTGATTGTTTATGCTCATTGATGCTGCTGTGCAGCACAGAAGCATGAGGAGCAGTGTTCTCTCTCGCAGTTTTGGTCAATGCACGTACATCAGGTTAACAGAAGGGAGCATAAGAATCCAAGTCAGTGTGTCTGTGTGTTGCAGTTTTCTGTCTGAGAATATTAAGGCCAGGTTCTCATTTATGCTAAGCCCACTTGCAGTATTCTGGCAATATAAAGATGCCTTAACAAGAATGTAAATTAAAGCCTCCTTATACTTTTAATAGTGTTTGTAGTTTCACTTGGCTGCAGTACAGGAATGACACATGTCTATACAAACTACATTTGCCATCCATTTGAGATGGCTGCTGATACTCTTCATGCCCCCTAACTAGCTCAGCCGCCAGTCTGCTACAGTCCCAGCTTCCAACCTCCTTAATGTGAGCCCTTTACATGAAACATCTAGAATTTAAGATAAAAGAAATTTTTTCACCCTTTTTTCCACTGTATGTGACCTTATATTTGCCCACATAAACATATAGAGTGCCCAGTTCCAAAATGCCCAGCCAGACTCTTCTTACCATGTATGTTGCTTGAACTGGAGAGGAAGGTCTTCCGTCTCAGTATGTCTGGTACAATGCAGGGCACCCTTTTATTTTCCTCATTAAGAAAATCTCTTGGGAGAAAGCCTGTGTTATGAGCTCCTGGAGCAAGATTTTATATTAAGCCATCCCAGCTTTTACACTTTAAGGTCCATTTTCATTTCTGGCTATTAAAGTAACATGTATCAATGGGAAGTATTACGCTGGCTAATCTCACAGGGGTGCAGTGAGAAGGAAGAACATTGAAAATCCCAGCAATGAGGGACTTGATAGAGAAGCCACATGTGAACTACATAGACTTCTGAAAAAATGTCAATAGCAACATGCACTTAATATATTTCAGAGAAAATGCTGCTTTTGTACTGTCTGAAAGCATTTATAAACATTTTATTAGTTTCATGGTTGTATTCTGACTTTAAGTTACCACATGTCTAACAGTGCAGGGCTCAGAAGAGCTATAAAAAAAGCCTCCAGAAGAATCCATAAATGGGTTTTTGTTGTTCAGACTTTTGGTTTTATTTTGTTTTTTAAGATAAATGTATAGTAAGTGATGACTTCAAAGTGCACGGCCTTGAAAATATGTAATGCTGTTATCCCCTGCGGAAATCTAAAGCTCTCCAGGGTTCAGGCTTCCCATTCCTTCCTTTTCAAGGTCATGAGAACTTAGTCTAAAACCTGTTTGTGGTCTAGGACTGACTATTAGCTTGTCAGAGTCTCCATCCTTATCAATTTTAAAGAGAGAAAATTAAACATGGAGAGAACAGAAATGGCAGTGGTTGGAGCTGCTAGGGAGACTGGGAGCTTAAAATAACTTATGCAAGGGAGAAAGCTTACAGGTCACATTGCAGGTGAAATGGTCTTACAAAATGAAGATATTTAGGAGATTTTGTTATTTTCTACAAGGACTCTCAGAAACGAGATGAATAGCATCTCCACATAAAATAACATTGTGGCAAACTTTCAGAGAGCATAACAAGTGATGCAACAGAATTTCTGCAGAAATACATAGAGGAAATATGCAAAGGATATCTCCTATTGTGAAATGTCTGCTATATTCTTCCCATAGGTGGTGCACATCTTCACTGCCGTGCTTCCTATCTAGACCAACTTTTCACTACACTTCTGCTTCCCAATCTCATCTGAAAGTCCGTATTTCTGCATTTCCTGATTCATTATTCATCCTGTGTTCGTAGGTGACTCTGGAGGAATCTTCTGAGTGACTGATAAGATAAAGTTATGCTTTTTGGGAACCACTTGCATGAAGCATACTGTGGGGCTGTTGGAATTGAATCTGTCCAGTTCTGCCACCGAAGCTCAGTTGTCACAGGCAGTTTACTTATCACACTGCATTGCTATTTGCTGAAGGATAAAATATTTCCAAACCAAACAATCTTGTAACTCATGAAGAAAGAAGGCCTCCGCAAAGCGTCCCTTGCCCTCTGTGTGCTGGAGGGGAGGGAGCCCCACAGAGGCCTTCGTCCTCTCAGATCAAGGCCTTTCCCGTTAGTCCATTGCTTATTGTGGTCTGGCAGTGCCCGGGCCGCTGAGCGCGAAGCTGATGACAGGAGAGATGATAGAGTGTCTGCTGAAGCTGTACGTGGCTGCGGGTCACTGCCTCAAAATGTGAAAACAAAATGGGTCCGAGCGCTAATGACTTTCAGGTGTGCACGCCAGGGCCTGTCAGGGCAGTCAAGGAATTAGTGCTTGGCACAAGGAGCAGACCTCTTGGCTGCCAAGTCAAACATAAGTAGGGCCTCATGTAAATAAACAAGGGCAAAGTGAGCTTTAACTTGCAATGGATTGTATATCAATCTTGTGCACATGCATGGAACCCATTGTGTGCATGCACATGCATACCCTTTCCTAGGGCAGTGAGGAAGGACTTGAGTATGACTGGGAGGCAGGGTGAGGTGGGTGCCCCAGCACCATTTGTCATTTCCAGGCCAAGGGGACAAGGCCCTGCCTTGCTGGAGGCTGCTAAACCTTCTGGAGTGCGGCTCTTTCCTTTGTTTCCTTCCATGCAGATGGCCAAGTGCCTACTGGCTGGGGATCACCTCGGTTTTTACCTTGAAAATATCCTCTGTGGTCTCTCGGGGATTCCTTTCTCAGCCCACCACCTCTCCTTTTACATTAGCAGCCCTCTCAGGTGCACACAGAGATTAAATGTCTGCTTTGGCCTGGATTATGTTTTCCAGGCCGATATATTATGCCACCTCCACACTCCCCTCCCTGCCCCATCTGGCTTCCATCCTGCCCCCATAAAGATTATTAATATAGCCTGTTTGCAAGCGATTTATTAGCAGGGGCCAAAGTGGTGCCATTTCCCATTTCAGCAGAGCACCGAAAATAATCCTGAGGAGTGTGCCCAGCTATAAAATTGTACTTATGCTGTCATATTTGCAGTTTCAAACATACACCACTTGATAGTCTCAAAAGTGCTGTTTAATTGGGTTTTATGGATTCTAATTAATTATGCCATGTAAAAAAAAAATTACTTGTCCCATTACAGCTCTCTGTGGTTTACTCTGAAGAGCAATGTAATTTAGAGATGAATTGTCCTTCTGTATCCCCCTGACCCCCTTTTCCCAGCAAGTTTCAGGAAGGTTTAATTCTCCTTAAACACAAGATAGATAGAGAAATAGAGAAAACTGTGTTTCATTCAGGGGATGCAACTTTTTTCCCAATAACTATAAGCAGCTTGAAATGTGACTTGAAATGGTTCCATATTCCTTCTGCTGAGTCAGGCTGGTGAAATTATGAATAATCTCACAGCTTTCCAAAGCTCAGAGCTGTGGTGGCTGTGATTTTGCAAGGACTTGCACATGTTTGCAGCTTTGTGTGCTGCAGACAATTTCCCCCAGTTACACTGAGGTGACAGTAAATGAAGCTGAGCATGCGTGCACCTTTTTCACTGGATGGAAATCTAGATTGAGGCTTGAAGAGAAATCATTTGAGCTACCTCTCCCTTCACAACACTGTGTGAAAACAGTGTGTTAAACCATCAAAGGCCTTCATGGCATTTTGATGGGACTGGAAGCCCAAGAAAGCTCTCAAGTTGACTTTCTATCCTATCTTGCAGAATCACGTCTGGATTATTCAAACAAATTCTGGGGCAGTCTTCTGACTTTTAAATGCTTCCTGGAATGACTTTGTGAAAAATGAGCAGCCAAGCAGGTACACTCATGGTTGTTTAAAATATACTCTTATGATTCATCCATCACTGTAATAAATTGGGTCTCATGAAGCAAAGCATGAAATATAGTATAGCTGATGTAGAAAAACATTCTATCTTATGGTCTGTGACTCTATCTGGAAATCAAGGAGTCAGAATATTAATTAATGGGAAAAGACAAAGCAAAGAAGCCTCTTTAATCTGCCTTATATAGACAAAATGTACTTATTTCAGAAATGTCACGTTGCACTTCAAATAATGTAAAGCTTTTCATATGACAGATACCTCCAGAACAACACTACCCAGCATTAGGAAGGAAACTTGGTGAAGTGTCCCAGGTCACTGGTATTACTCCTAGCCCCAAAAGGATACGATTCTGAATGAGGCTGCGTAGATGAGTGTTCCCTGGATCAAAAAGTTCATTAGTCATGCTTCACTGATTTGCTTATTTTATAAAATAAATAACCAGCATGTCAGTTGCTGGAAACTTGGACCATCCTGGGTGTGCAGATGAGTCTGCTTCATGCTCTGGAGCAGGAGCAGTAAGAGCTGCCAAAAAATAAAAGCTACCGCAGTCACACATATTACTCATCAATCTGAAAAGAAGCAAGATTAATGCTAAGGACTGTGTTTTTATAAAGTAATCCTCTGCTGCAGTAAAAATTAATTAAAAAAGAAATTATGATGTGTATCTAGCCAGTTAGGTTAATGATTACTAAAATCTGCAGTTTTTGTGGGATAGGTTAGCAAAACAGCATCCAAACCTGAGTAAATCTGAGTATCTCCATGCAGCGTTTGGGTAAGCCCAAACACACCTGAATATGTTGATGTTTGTCTGGTGTTTGCTTTTCCTTTCCTATTACTGCCTCAGAAAGCCATTTGTGGAGAGGAAGCAATGTGAAACCTGCTACTCTCATGCGATTTTCATCTTCCAGAGATTTAAATAAGTGGGATCTGCTCTTTTTATGTTATTCTGTCCCCATAAATTACTCCTGGAGGCATTAAAAGGGCCTGTGAAAAACAAAGCAATAAATATCCATAGCTCAAATACAAATGTTGCAAACTGCTCACACTGCTGTGGCAGCAGCTCTGTTATTAATTTGAGTACAGCTGATGAGAGCCTTCTATGCCAGTTTTAGCACTGCTGCACGCGGAGCCTCACTTTGCACTGCTGAAACCGATGCTAAAAGCCCCATGGGAAGCTTTGGGGCCTTATGGGAGCTGACAGTTACTCTGGTTATTCAGGAGGGGCAGGGGCATGAGGGAAAGAGAGATGAAGGAACATTGTCTGTCTGCGCAGGGATGGATGGTGGAGCTGGTGCCACCTGCGTGCTGTCACTCCGGGCAGTGAGTGAGGGCTTGAGCAACGGGGCTGCTCTGCCAGTGCCTTTCCCCTGACACATCCCAGACCACAAACATGGCCTCTACATCTGAGGGAGAGAAGCAGCAGGAGCAGGCGTGAGTCATGGGCCTCATGACAGGGGAATTCCTCGCCGGTTGCTGGCAGCGGTGTTGGGGCTGAGTGGTTTTTGCTGCCCGACTGTTATGGAAAGAGCCGCCCTCGGCTGAATGCTTAATTCCAGTTTCTCATCTCCCTTCAAAATAGAAGATCCTGATGTATGGATTTTTGATCAAATGGTTCTCTTCGCATTCTCTCAGTAAACAAGGAGAGTCCCAGGTTCACAGCAAGCCCCAGAGTAACCTTCCAAGTTGGAAGCTGCATCAAGTTGGTGCTGCACTCTGCTCATCCCCTTGATAAGGAAACACAAAAGAACATACTATCAACCAGCAAAACGGCCCAACTTCCCATCTTTTGGTCACAGATAATGCCCGGTGAGCCCAAACCCTGGTTTCACCTCCTGAAAGCACACTGGGTCTGCCCGCAAGTGCAGTTCCCTTTGCTTGGAGCAGCACAGCTCTGTCACTGCATCCAGGCGGACCACTTGGAACTGGTGCTTCCTGTGGTTGCAGCTTCATCTTGGTTCCTCGAGAAAGAAGGGGTTTGGATCTTTTTTCACGAGTGTATGAAGCGTGGCAGGAGAACAGGGCTCCCCTCGTTGCTCTGCTGTGTCACTGCTGGAAGGCAGTAAAAGTGTCTGGGGAAAAAAGGATAGTTCTGCTGAAGGCTGCTTAGGTGTCACTGCATTGAAAATAACCCACAGCACAAGCTTGCTCAATTTGTTACTATGTGTTTTATATTCTACTACAGTGGTATTTCAGAAATGGCCGGAGATGTAGCTGTACCTATAACTAAGGTTGCTTGAAACTTTCCAGGCTTCTTTACTTCCTTGTAACTGTCAAACTGTAAAGACACGCTGAAATTTCCCATGTTGGTATCAGCTCTGGTTGATTTATTTACAATAACTTAAACCCAACATCACTAAAATTTCAAGGGTAATTTGAAAGTTGGAGGCATGGGAGGAATAGGTGTTCTCCCAGTTCAGAACATAATAAAGTTATGAAATAAATGAATTTCCTGCACACTGGAAATTCGGAGTGCTGCCTCTATGCATTGCTTACAAAACTAATGTGGGCCTGATTCGGCTAAGCGCTTCTGTCCCTGAGAAGGAAAAGACACGGGCAAAACGCTGAACTGGAACCTGTAGGCAGGTTGTGATCGACTCTTATTTCAGCTTGAAAACTTTAATATTGGGTTTAGTATTCCATGATGGGGCAGATATTTTATTTCTCAAGCCTTTTTCAGTTTTTTGAAAATATCAGCTGATAAAAATCAGGAACAAGAGTATATATAAACTTCTATTGTTTCTTTTATATAATAATGTTTATCTCATATGCACACCATACATATAATACATATATGCATTTTAGTATGTATGTTTATATAATGGAGACAGCATTCTCCTTGAAAAGCTTATTATTTAGGAAAGAATATTATGAAATCATGAAATTAAGGTTCCCATGTAGTGTTTATTTGGCTTCCTTTTGTACGTGCATTTCTCATAGTCTTTAATTACATGACCAGGTGCTATATTTAGTGCAAGACTCTGCTCTCATTCCATGCAGAAGGTGGAGCTGAGCAGGAGATGAGTCACGGCTGCATAAAGAGGGAGGCTGGTGTCTAAAGGGCTCTGCCTGCTTTTGGTACAGATGTGTAGGAAGAGTAGTGCCAAGAAAATTGATAGTTTCATGGGGAAGGCCTCTGAACAGCGTAAAACTCATCTGGTGTGAGAGAAGTTTGTTTAAGCTAAACTCTTCACAGTTGGCTCTTATTTTTCCTTTCTGTGTTCCCACTTGCAGAACACGGTGTTAGCAGTATTTCTCGTGACACGTGACGCAGTACGTTAAGTGTTCTGCGAAATCAATTCACAGTCATCTCAGTCTGGGTACCCAGTGCTAGCGGAATGTTCTGACCTGAATCTCTTCGTGTTTCAGTTTCCCATCTGCTAAACAGTAACAGTCATATCCTCTCATCTTAGGGGGTTAATTCAGAAGTTAATGTTTCTGAAGCACTCGTATGCCATATTGATAAGAGCTCCAGAAGAACTCATGAGAAATTAGCAGCTGTGTCTTCCAAGTAGGTTTTGAATACTATGCAGTAAATAAGACCTCAAGCCACATGCTGAATAATGATGCTGTAACAAGATATTGAATATCTGCTTATTAAGTGAGCACTGTCCATCCTGAGGTAGAATCTGGGGAAAAATAAGGCATAATCTTATCCTTAAAGAGTGAATCATAATGTAGATGTATATGGTTTTATCGTCAGCTTTTGTTCTGACATTGCCTAACTTTCATTCACTTGGCTTTATAAATGTATGAATGGTTCATGTGCAAAAGGAAACCTGTGCCTGAAAAGAAAGAGAATCTGAGTTCCAAAGTGCTTGTTGTTTTATCAAATATGCAGGATCTTGATTCTTATATTTGTAGATGGGATGCTTCTTAGTGTCTGGTGGGTTTTGGAGAGGATGATACATTGCAGCTTATACCATTTGGGAAGCAGTTCTCAAGGAAAGGTTAAACTGCAGCTTGCTGCTTCTCTTTTTGTTTTTTGAAAGATGGAGAAGCCTTCTAGCTGGGAAAGATGGTAGTGGAAATGGTTTTGAAATTAGAACACGGATTCTTGCACACATCTGGATGGGCTCCTGCAAAATTTGCATGAAATATTACAGCATGTTCTTGCATCAACACTTTTCCTACAGCTTGTGGAAGTGGTAATTCCTAGGTTCTGTAACAATCAAGTGTATAGCTTTCACAGAGCTAGACAAACTGCTTGTTAAAGATAAAAGAATATTTTGGCACAAGAACAAATGGATATTAATTGGCTATGAATACATTTAAGCTAGAAATTAAATGATTTTTTTTTTTTTAAACTAGAACAGCAACATGACTCTTGAATGGCTTCCCAGTGGGAAGAAATACGGACTTCCCTAGTTCCTTCACGTGGTGTGGTGTCTGATCAAAATAAACAGGAGGATTTCAGGTCTGAAGAGCTGCGTCTGAAAACAGATTGGGTTTAAGAATTTAGGAAGTTTTTTTCTAGTCCCATGTCTGCCATTCCCTCTTCCTATAAACGGCCCCCGCAAGGTTAATATTTACTTTACCCATTTCACACGTGGAGAGTCTGACTCCTAGAAGGATGAAAGGATAAATCCAATCTCCTCAACCTCATTAATGTGGACTCATTAGCAGATCAAGAATTCCAAAGGCATCTTTTCAAATGAAAGAGGTGTTTGTGCACCTCTACAAACCCTTCCTTGTTCTCTGACGGACGTAAAGCATCCGTGGAACCAGAGTTGATAATCAAGCAGTCCTAGGGTGCTGTCTGTACCCCCAGTGTTTATTCTTCTCTTCCTTATTCGTCATTATTTGCAATGTAGGGCTGCCCTGGCTTTGCCGATAAAGGATTCTTTGCAGACACAAAGAAGGACAATTCCAGGCTACTTTGCAAGTCACAGGGGACAAAACATAGCTGCCCCTGCACCCTGTCCTTTGTGAGTGATGTAAAGCATGTCTGATTGCTTAGCCATCAGCAGGAGGCAGCTTAGGGTGAACCATTCCTGCTGGTTTGCCACTATTATGATCCAGCAGTACCTTGATGTTTCCTCACTGGCAATAATTTGCAGGATTAAATACTTCAGCCGCTCCAAAATTAGTTCCAGGAGGCATTTTGTGCTTTCATTTCAGAGCTCTCATGAGCCTCTCCTACTTTGTAAGACTGCTACAGCTAATTACCTGATGGTTACAGTGCTCTAGAAGATTTCAAATATCTGTCTTTTCCACTCACCTAACGACCCAAGTGGGGTTGCTGTGTAGAACTTGGACCAGGAGTGTTTGCCAAATGCTGTAACTAGCTCAGACAGCTTTGTGAGATGGGCAAATAAACCACTGCAGACAAAATTGCCTTTGTCCAGTGTCTCCATCCAAGATTCAGAGCGAGTTTATTTCTGAACCTTTAAACACATCTCAGAAACCCGCTGAAACAAGTGTTTTTGTGTAGAGAGAGCTACGTCTATCTGATTCATTAGAGAGGCTGGAGAATCACAGCAGATGTTTTCAATGGGTCTGCCCTTGGTGCTGTGGTTTGAGAGTTTACAAAGCTAATTTTTTATTTTATTTTGTTACCTGTAATGTGTGGTGCTACTGTTTGTCCAATGCAAGCATATAGCTATCAGAAGCAGAGTTAGTATAATCTGGGGGAAAGTGAGGAATCCTTTCACATCAGCAAAGGAGCAGGGCCCCAGGAAGAGTGTGAGCACTGTGCAGAAGTGCTCAATCTACTGGCAGTGGTACCCTCTCCAGATGATACACTTCACCTTCACCTTGGTATTTCTGGCCACCTCTCAGGGCCCATGTGGGCTGTGATCCTGCCACGATTCTATTTTCTTCCCACCCTTTCCTGGCTCCTTTGATATGATTCATACTTTGAATATATTTGTGTGTAGTTTATAAAAAGCCTTACTGTACTGACTACAGCAGACATCTAGAGGGCTTTGTTTCCTTACTTCTGATTTCACAGGGTGATTTATTGATTGACTGATTGGCACTGTGCCCCAAAGGAATCATAGAATCATTAGGGTTAGAAGAAACCTCTAAGATCACCAGGTCCAGCCATCAGCCCATCCCCACCATGCCCACTGACCATGTCCCTCAGTGCCACATCTCCACAGTTCTTGAAAACCTTCAGAGATGGTGACTCCACCACCTCCCTGGGCAGCTGTGCCAATACCTCACTGCACTTTCTGAAAGGAAGTTTTTCATAATGTCCAACCTGAACCTTGCATAGCACATTGTAAGGCTGTCACCTCTTGTCCTATCGCAGTTACCTGGGAGAAGAGGCCAACCTCAGGCAGTTGTAGGGAGTGAGGAGGTCTCCCCTGAGCTTCCTCTTCTGCAGACTGAGCAATCCCAGTTCTCTCAGCTGCTCCCTGTAAGACAGACCACAATAATGACCCCAGATAAATATCCCTAGAGACCAGTTGCCAGCTGGATTTAACTAAGTTCACCACAACTCTTTGGGCCTGGCCTACCAGCCAGTTTTTCACTCAGCAAAGACTGAACCTGTCCAAACCATGGGCTACCAGCTTCTCCAGAAGAATACTGTGGGAGACAGTCAAAAGTTTTGCTGAAGTCTAGGTAGATTACATCCACAGTCTTTTCCTCTTCCACCAGGCTGATGACCTGATCATAGAAGGAGATGAGGTTAATCAAGCAGGATCTGACTTTTATGAATCCATGTTGGCTAGCCCTGATCCCCTGGTTGTCCCACACATGCCACATGATCACAGTCAAGGCAATCTGCTCCATGGCTTTCCCATATACTGGTGTCAGGCTGACAGACTTCTAGTTCCCTGGATGATACTTCTAACCCTTCTTGTAGATGGGCACGACAATAGCAAGTCTCCAGTTGTCTGGGACCTCCCAGGTTGACCAGAGCTGCTGATAAATGACAGGAAGCAACTTAGGAATCGCTTCTGCCAGCTCCCTGAGCACTCTCGGGTGGATTCCATCCAGTCCGTGGACTTGTGACAGTTCAGGTGAAGTAGCAGGTCGCTGTTTTCTCCTGAATTGTGTGGGGGCTTATTCTGCTCCCTATCCTTGTCTTCCAGCTCAGGGGGCTGAATACCCTGAAGGTAACTGATCTGACTATTAAAGACAGAAGTAAAGAAGGCATTGAGAACCTTGATGTTTGAAAACTGTATTCTAAGATTGAGACCTAATTTCCTTTGAAGTCAATGGGAATTTCAGCCTTGACTTCCAAAGCAGACAGGTTGGGCTCTTTGTTCTTTTGTCTAGTGCAATTTGTGACCCAAGTGTCAGGCTGGATTTTCTAGCTTGTTTCCAAACTGTGCTCCTTGTAAGACTATCCTCTTATTTTGCCTCTTCCAAACAAAATGCTGAAGGAGCATGGATAGAGGAAATCCGTTCAAACTAAGTAAACAACTAGTGAGGGTAGGCCAGCAGGATTCATTCATGCTCATTCAGCTCAGGCTGGCTGGTTTGATTCCAGTTGGAGCGCTCTCTTCATTACAGGCCCCCTGGGGAATGTTAATCTGTACAGTATAAACATTTATAAACATCTACTAAATCATTACACTTCAGCTGCCCCATAAACACTCATGAATGCTTTCCTTAGGCAGCACTGGTTGGGCAGCGTGTGGCTTTTAGGAATGAGTTAACGTGCGTTTGGCACTGGTAGAAATATGGGGAAAGGGCATGGGAGGTTAAATAGCATTGTTTAAACTCTGTGACTTATTTAGGATAAAGACAGAAGCTGTTTGTGAAGGACTGAAATGGGACTAAGTGGTAGCTGTTGAGGAAAAACTCAGGTTGCAGAGGAACACAGGCAGCTCTTCAGCTTTGTGCGCTGGGTCTGCAGCAGTGCCATTGCCGTCAGCACCACAGAACGCACTTACCTGTAGGCCACTTCACCCTTTTGACATTTCTGGATCCAGGCAATACATCATGTAGGACTGCAACTTAATAATAATCAGCTGGGCTCTGGATCTGGGGCTTGTATGTGCTTACAGGACACATGAGTACATACACACTGGTAAAAAAAGTATGTTTGTGAAGCAAAATGAGCGCGTGTGTATATTTTTCTGTGAAGCATAAGAAGAGTAATCAGGTTTGTATGCACATGTAGCAAAACAAAACTTGAGCTACTGGGTATGATCTGTCCCTTTGCCTGAAGATGCCAACACAAGCGAGCACTGCTAGGGCTGGGGATGCCATGACCCCACAGCTGGCTCTTTGAGATGCAGGTGAATATAAATGTAGTCAGTAATAACAAACAAAAAACCCTCATGATCTAGTCTCAGATGGGTAAAGGACTCTTCTCTCTGTTGTTACTTTTTCATTTGTTTGCAGAGGTTTCAAAATGATATAGAGTTCTCGTTACGTGCCATGAGGATTGTGTATGAGTAATGTTACCTGAACAGAAGTCAAACACGTTGTATGTGAAAGAGATGTGTTTACTGACAGTCTGATGAGCAGATAACAACTTGATTTTTAAAAAGCACCTTAGGAAAAAAAAACATTTAATTGGCTATAATTATATCACATCCTACACTTGAGCAAATATGTGGTTGTACGTATCAGTGGTATGTGGCTGGAGGTAATATTTTGGTTCAGGGTAACAGACTTCAGGAGCTGTTAACAGAAGCCTCCTTTTCTCTCTCTTCTCACCCTCCTATACATAACGCAGAACCACTGCCTTGAGCTGTAACCACACCTATTTCTGAAATGAGGGCAGAAGAAAACAGGATTTTTTTCCAAAGTGTATCTGGATGCACAGTGCAGGCAAGCCAGGGGGAAGGAATCCTCCTGACAAACAGCGAGCCATGGCTGCGGCTCTCCTGCCCTGGCCCTGGGGCTGTTGTTGCTGAATTAACAGCTAGGCTGAAAACTGGCACAAAGAAGGACACCAAAACCCTTTGCAAAGCCTGGAGGTGATGGGGTGGTGGCCTGCGAGGTGTCCAGATGCTGGCACCAGGCCCAAGGCCCATCCCAATGCTCCTTGTGGTACCTCGCAAGAAAAGCACTTGGCGCTGAAGACTACTCACATTTACTGAGCCCTCTTAAAAAATGAGATCAGACCTAACCCCAAATAGGCTGGAGGTGGTTTTAAAGTCTCTGCGCTTCCCAGCTTGCACATCAACTCGTGTACATATCAGTAGTAGAAGCTGAATTTTCCACAGATTTCGGTGGTGTTTTGCATGTAATGAGGTGGGTAATTTAAAATCTGCTCCACGTGGTCATGGATCCAGCTTGCAAAAGGTAGTGCATGTTATTAGCTTCAAGTGGTCTTTTAACGTTAGTCTTAAAGGGTCAGTAAATGAGTTTGCCTCGAGGTAAGCCAGTTGTTATCATGCATAGGGTTAGGGTCGCAGCTGGAGGGCACTGGCAGGGACAGGCTGTCTGTCTGCCTGTGCTGGAGACGTCCGTCTGTAGCGCCGGTGTTCTATTAATTTTACAGTACCTTAAATTCATATTGTAATTATGAGAAATAAGCACAGAGAGAGAGATCTTTTTTTAATAGAAAATGGGTTTTCAAAAATCTGGAGCCTATTACCCTGCCAAATCCTCATGGTATCGCAGCTGGACTTTTATCTCTGTACACTCCAAATAAATTCAGATGGAGGTAGCTTGGACAGAGGTTACCCAGCTTGACAACAGGAACCTGTAGACAGGAGAAAGAAGAGCAGAGCAGAATAACCAGCGTGAAGCTTTGGGAGTGTCAGATTTTGAATTTTAGTTTTTACCTTTAAATACCTAAGCTAAATTTTGGTATTTAATTCAAAACAAAAAAATCAGTGGTCTCGTGCAAGCTCCTGCTGGACATCATTTATCCAGTCGAGAAGATCACCATGTGTTTTAACATCGTGAAGTCTCTGATTAGAAGGTGAAGCTTGGCATATGCTTAGTTAGGAGGACTGGAAGACAGAGAAACTTTTAGAAGTGAAGGCTGATGTACATCATTCCACTGCTGTCTGGGATGGAATGCGATGTAATACAGCAGCTGCATATATGCAGAGCCCAAAGCTACCAAAGTGATGGAATTTACTGTTAGCTTGATGAACGTTGACTGAATTGTGTTCAAAACCTAAAACAATGTTATTTGGGCACTTCATCTCTAGTTTGAAGCGTTGTGTAAGGGAATTACATGTGGCGTCTGATCGCTAGGCAAAGTTCTTCTGTTTTGTGTGCTTTCTGTATTCTTATAAAACATTCATGAGAGAAGCCTGCAAGCATCATTTTATGGGGAAGGGTAGAAGACGTCAGGAACTCAAGACATTTTGCAAACACAAGGTGCTGCAGCTAGCTCTAGAGATCAGCACAGATTTGGAGTTCCCTGGACAGTGTTTTCCAACACTGATGTTCAGTCCAACCCAGAGACTTCAAGCAAATGAGAGGAGATTTTGCTCTTCTGAGTTTTGCTTCCTCTTAGGAGTTTGGCTCTAAGAAGTTTAATGCTACCAGAGTGATTCTGACGAGCTGTTGTGTCTGTATGTCAGCCTTCAGCAGATACCATGCAGTAAAACAAGAGCATGGCACCACGTCCAACCCTATCCCCACTCTTTTGTGCCGGTGATTCCAGCGGTAGCCATAAGCCATAAGTGCTTGTTTGGTAAAATTATGCAAAAGAAGGCAAGTCTCTCAAAATTACTCCCTTACAGGCAGCCTGTCCCTGTCACAGAATCTGTGATGTGCTTAGCCTGAGGTGGGATACTTTTTGCAAAGATAAGCAGACCTCTGGCTTCCCAAAAGCCTCAGTGGATGCAATTGATGTGTTCTGGAGAGAAGGACAAGGGGAAGGACATGGTAATCTGTTCCTTAGCTTTTTCCAAACGTGCCAGTTCAGGACCATTCTTGAACAAGAAATTAGTAAAGGATTTATCCAAAGACTGTATGTCTGTAGGAGTTCTGTCTGTTGACTGTACTGGGTTTTGGATTGTGCCCTAAACCCTACAGCTGCGCCTATTAATAATTAAGTAAAAACGGTTGGCAAAGTTTTCCATCCACTGTAAACAAAAATGTTCCCACTATGAAGTGCGTTTAATGAAGTTTTGCAGCAGTGGTCTCCCGGGCAAGCACATTAGTCTCTGCTTTCCCTCCATGTCCTAATGGCCACGGCTGGGAGGGGCTGTTTGAACTATGAAGGAGGCTGGTTTTTATCCACACTGAGTGGAGAGGCATAAATTGGCATTCCATATCATCATAAAAAAATTCCCAGCAATTATTAAAAGATTCTTATCTCTTGCTCCCTGCATGGATAATGAGATCCCTCTCTGCTGGACTGAGACAGCCTGTCTCTCAGCTCACTTAATGAAATGGACCCAAGTTTGCAAATTAGCATAGCCCTGACTCCAAACATAACCTCTTGTTGTCTAGTTGTACATCAAGGCCCCTGGCTTATGTCTTTTCTTATTAACACCCCGTAATCATGTCAACTCTCTTTAGTTTTCATTTCCTGTTTCCTTTTACAAATTCACTGCTGAGCTTTGAGCACATTGTTGGATGCCTTTGGATGAGCTGGGACTTCGTTTTTATCTCATTTTTAACATTATCGAAGTGCAATCTGTGGGTGCTGGTTGGGATCAGGGGAATCTGTTTTCTGTTCCATATTTTTGCTGGTCTTTTGCCATGTGATCCGAAAGCAAATGATTTCATGTCAGTGCTTATTTCCTTACACTTTTTGATTTTTTTTAATATTTGAGGGGCAGAGATTTTGCCTTTGCTATTTATTTAGTTGGTGCCTGGCAGGGTGCATTTCTGGTTTCTGTGAGGGTGTCTGTGCAGTAGATGGTTATTAATAATAATAAGGAACAGTGATTTTGTACTCCAGCAAACAATATCCTAAAGGATTTCTAAGAAGTCCTGAAGGAAGACTGCTTTGAAACTCCTTCTCCTTCTGTCTCCCCTGATGTGAAACTTCATCACTGGACCGTCAGAGTAATAAATCAAAGCAGCTGAAAGAAGTGAATCATGATTTCGTTTGCCCATATGTAGCTGACCCAATCTGTGTTCAGGCAGTGCCCTTCCACTTTATCCACCACCCTGCTAATTACCCCTTGCTTTCACGGGCACTGAAATCCACTGACACATTAGAGTAATAATAATAAAGAAACAGGGAAGTGGTTAGTTGTGTACAGTGTTGGCAGGGTAATAATATTTTTCCAAGATTTCTTTTTTCTGGAATTCATTTTCTCTCACCTCCGTTGCAATAAAAATTACTTACAGTTTGTAACACAAAAGATAACTCTTCCATGCAAAGCTTTAGTGTATGTCTTTAGGAGATTTATTCCTTTATCAAGTATTAATTTAAGAAGGGGTGCCTTTAGGTAAGGCAGTGACATCAGTGGTAGACTACGGGGCAGCAGATTTATTAATTTAATAGGTTTATCCATTTTACAGCTTGGATAATCATATTTCACTAAACTGGTACGCAAGGAGTCTTCAGCCCATCTGACAGCTTTATTCTTGTGTAAGTTAACAAGCACATTTTGTACTCATGACCTTGTGAATTGTAAAAGTGCGAGGAGCTAGAGAGGAATGACAGACCCAATCCAAGAAATGTGTTAGCGTTTCAGCTTTCCTGAGCTAGATTTATAAAGGGAGCAGCTAGGAATCTCAGCTGCAGAGATAACTTAAACAGTTGTTAAATTATTTGCTTCAAGAAAATATGCAGCATTTGTTTTAAAAATAATGACATGTTAACTTAAAAAGTGGGAACCTAATTTGTTTTTCAGAGACGGCGGTTTTACAGCAGCATGGCTCTTCTGACAGTGGATGAGCTGTTGTTGATCTGGGACATCTAGGAAAGGACTGAGCCAGTTCAGTCTGAAGAGGCAGCGTTTGGTACATACTTGTGCTTACTGTTGGTGACATTCCGTGCTTGCTCTGGCCACTAAATTCCCTCTGTAAATGTTTAAAGTTCTTGAAACAGGCTTAGAAATAATGAGATTAAACAAACAATGGACCGAGGCTTTAAAAAATGCATTGTACAGTTAAAAGCCTCATGTGTATATTTGTGGTTTCTAAGAATTTCTTGCTTCTGATATAGTAAAAGAAATAGAAAGAAAATATGCACTCAGGGTTCTTTTTATTTTTAATTTGAAACCGTTCTGAGATAAATGAAATGTTTTCCTATTTGTGTAAAAGCCATCACTTAAAATTGAGCCCTTTCTGAAAACCATGTTTCGGTTTCTTGTGGAAATGACGACATATTCTAGAAGATACTGCCTGGGCAAAATAGCATTCAGTGGAGATCTAACTTCTCTTTGGAAGATAACATGAAGTAGAGGCCAGTTCTGCTCTGCCCCTTCAGCGAAAACAGAAGCTGAGCCACCTTCTTACTGCATGCTCTTCAAATGGAAGAGCAAATACCTTGGAACTCATGGTAAGATGGTACATTAGGCAGCACGGGATGAATTTTAGACCTCAGGATTTTTTTTTCATTTACATTCAAACTTCTTTACTCCATTCTTGGCAGGTAAAAAGGAAGATTTTGCACAAAGCAGGATTAAACCGTGAAGGCAGAGTTTCAGAAGCTTAGCTGTTAGCAGAACACAACAGGCCTGGCCCGAGATGCAGGGGCTCTTTGTGTGCTTCCCTCCACACTCCTTGCTTTCTGCATATCACCCATTTCTGATCAGGGCTGTTCAGCTCTTAGAGTGGCAATGTTTTGGATGTCCATGCTGTGCAGCGCCCACACTGGGGTGTGCAGGTAGAGAGTTCTGTGAGCACAGAGCATTGCACCTGGCACACACCAGTGGTATTTAAGCAACTGCAGCTTCAGGAAGGTTTTTTTGGTGAACTTCGTGTCCAGCACTTGCTGCTCATGCTTCTGGTTTCAAGCACAGCAGTGGTTAGAGTCTGGATTTAAAGCACTCTGTGAAGATATCTGTGTTTGCAAGAGAATTCATTTTTAAAGAAAATATTATAAATAGTGTTACATTTTAAGCTGATGTACTCACAGCAGTGTCTGAACTTCTGCCCTAAAATATACAGGCATGGGAAAGTGTTTCTATTGCTAGAAATGTAATATTATTGCCTGGTCTGCATTAGACAAAGTCATTGCATGAGCCTCCTGGATAGCTATTTTAAACATGTATTACCTGAAATTTTAATTTCATCTTGGCATTCACATTGTAGGTCTGCCTGTCCTGTGCAGGTCTGACAAGTGTCCCCCGTTAGATGCTGGAAGGGCTGTCCATCAGATGGCCGAGAGCTGGAGCAATGTTTCCCAGTCAGCGCAACGTAAGTGCAGCCCCCATTTCATTTCCGACGGCGCAAAGGGCACGCAGCATTCAGGATGGTCACGTCTAGTAGAACATGCTGTGAGCACTCTTCTTGTAATATGGCAAGACTCTCCTTGTTACATGTGAGGACACAGTCCCAGCAGGCTCCAGAGGCTTTGGTTGTTCCCTTCTCTGTTCTTCAAAGTGGGGAAGCGTGCTCCTGCAGCACGCTCAGTCATGGAGGTGTTCTGTGGTTGGCTGTGGACGTGTTATGGGTTGGGATCCCTAATTATTGCCAAATTGCAGATTGCCTTGAATGTCTTATTAAGATTCCTGAAGAATGATTGATCATAATCAAAAAATTAATCACCAATCAGCCCTGGCAATTAACATTAGCAAGTCTATTTGCATATATCTAATAATTTATGCTGCCGCTGGAAGAAGGGACTTTTGCTGAATGTTATTGATTAGGGGAGAAAAGACAGATGCTTCTATCATTGGGACATCACACTTTATTAGACAGGGCTACTAATGTGCAAGAAATTGAAGGGCATTACTGCCACAACATAGGCATCTTCCAATGGAAGATGGAAAAAGGATTTTCATAAAGGTATCCACTGAAATTTCTTAAACATCAGGATGTTGGATAGTATGCTTTAAAGAAGTTTTGATTTTGGTTCTCATTTATGATTTAAATATGTGTTACGTGAAACAAAAAGCTTGATAATGTCAGGCTAGATTGTGATATTTACATTAGAAGAACTTAATAGAAATACTTATTTACTGTTACAACTAAAGGATTTGCAGGCTTGTGATTAATTTTACAAATTATCGTACTATTTAAAGTATGAAACAATACATAATAAAGTCCTGTAATCTTTCTTTGTATTTTTTTTTAACCTGAGATTTTTATTAATACATTTTTTAAGAGAGGTTTATGATCTATACCATCAACTGTGTTTTTGTCTTGAAATTGCCTTGCAGTTGTTTGTAGGTTACTGCATGTGTTTTAAATGTTAGGATCTCTGTTAAGTTTTGTGATATTTATAGTCTTTTTGGCACAGTAACTTAGTTTTGCTTCAGTACCCTTCAGCGTGTCTCATACCTGCTGCTGTAACTGCAGATACATGAAAATGTGCAGCCTGCTATCGTAAATTCCGATTTGGCTCTCATTTATAGCTGCTTAAAGATTAGGGACAAATTCATTTAAGCCAATAGGCAGAGTGGTAACTGTTTATCATATCATCTTTAGCCATCTAGCCCTAGAAATGATAGCAGAATTAAATCTGCCCACTAACTGGAGATGGTCCACGTCTTAAGTGACAGAGTTGTGTCGGAAGCAAAGGCCAAGTAAAACAATTCTCTCTCCAGGTTCTGAATGGAAAAGATGGATGAATTTGAAAGATGTTTTCATTTTGAAAACGGAGTTATTTTGATCCAATTTAATGTTAAATTGTCGCTTTATTGCAAGCTAGAAATCTTTGTAATTCATATAGGATCTTAAGACAACCTTTTCTATCGAATCTCTGAAATGCTTCTGCTTTTAAAACTAAAAAGTTCTCTCTAATAATATTGGTGAATCATGGTAAAATCTATTCTTGTCGTAGCTAGATTTATTTATTCTCTGATGTTAGCTCTGTGCTTATCTCACTCTTTCTTATTTATCTATTGGTGCACACTAATCTGTTTTGCAGGCTGTGAATGCATGTTCTTAATGTAATTAATGTATTTTTGTGGGATCTTCTGACTTCGTTTTCCTCCTATTAATGAATTCTGCATTTGATTACAAATGGGAACAGAATCAGCCCTCAGCTCCCCTACAGTAATCAGACCTCAACTCTAATGCAATAACGGTGTTAAAGAAGTCTGAGATGTTATTCACTTCTCTTTTGGTGAACATTAAGAGATCTGAAAGAAGATAATCAAATCTCAACTGTATGGTTTTTGAGGGCTGGATTAACCAGTTAGAACGTCTGCTTTTCACTGAAGTTAGCTGTAACCATGAGATCTTGTCACTGCGAAGGTCAGAGGTTAATTGAAATCAGAGAGGCAGAACCCATTCAATTGTCCAGTTAATTACGTCCAGCTCCCTCCTCCAGTCTCCAGCGCTGGCTGCTCACTGCCCGGCTGTCACCTGGCGTGGTGGCTGAGATGTGCTGAAGGCTGAAGCCGATAAAAAATGCCTGCACTGGGCAAGGGGTACATCCCCAAATGTCATCCCCTAGCCCCGATGTTACAAGCTTTCAGCAAAAGCTGCCTTTAGATTGATGGCAAGTGGGCTTTGCTCAGTGCATGGCTTTAGCTGGGGAAGCTTGGGTCAGGTTGGCTGGGGTCCTGTGGGACTGGTGGGGATTTCTGAGAGTGGTTTACAGGGGTGGCCTTTTTGCTGTGTATTGCACTGGGTAGTCATGTATTATGGTTGAAATATATAATTTTTTCTTCCTGTTTCCTCTAAAGTAGTACGAACAGTGGAATCTTGCTAATGAGTATTAAATATCAGATATTTGGTGGGCTGGGGTAACTTTCTTCAGGGTTTCTGCAGTGAGCAGTTCTGCTCTATTTACCTTACAGCAATCAGGCAAGCAAAGCAGATTTCAGAACTAGAGGAATATTGAGGTACTAAAATAGGTCCGAGTCCTGCAACCCAAGCTTGGCCTGGGGAAAAAAAAATCTCCATTGTCTTCAGTGGGAGCGGCTTGGGTAAGCAGAAAAACATATGCCCACTTGGGGTACTTCTGAAGCTTTGAGCTTAAAGGTGAAAAATAATGTTGAGACATGATGAGCTAGGTGGACTATGGGTATATTAAAAACTGTAGTACTCAGATGACTCTAAAAGTCTCATTTCGCACGTTTGTCCAAATGACCTGTTTGAAAACCTAATCTACCTGCAGGATAACGCATGTACTGAGCATAGGCTTGCAAAATGCATCCCTCTCTTTTCTTCTCACAGCCTTCCTGTTCTATCACAGCCAGGTTCCCAGGCCCGCTCAGCTTGGTCAGGGTCCCCCTTCCTCCCTCCCCTCTGTATGGCTTTCAGTGCTGTGCCACCTGGGAAAGGCAGTCTGGAGCCAGGACCCGACTGTCATGTGCTGCACAAACCTGAGCCAAAACTACCCTGTGTCTTGAAGCTCTATTCAGTGATTTTAATCTCTGTTGTCTTTAATCTAGGTTCAAGTGAGTGTTCTCCTCCGTGCTACTTCTGCCTGTGGGTAGAAACTGAGAGTACTGCAAAATGAGGTCCTTGTTCCAATCAGAGGAAAGTGTGTATAAATCACACAAATGATTCTTATGAATAATTCTCCAATATCTTGTTAGTCATCCCCCAGACATAACAATGTAACAGCGCTGGTAGATATTTTCTTCTGTAAACACATTAAAATGAAAATGAAACATCTTCGGATCTTCTTTCAAAAAGGCAAAAGCAGAACTCAAGCTGTTGAAATCTTGTTAATGAAAACTTCTTTGAATTTCACAGCCCATATTAGCTTTCTAAAAACAAACGAAAACTCTTAAAAGTGCACTCGTTCTTTTTACAGCCGGCAGCATTTTCTGCTTGTTTAACTAAAAACTCATGGAAATTACTTGGTTCTGCTTTATTCTGATTCAAAGTTATTATTTTGAAATGAGACTTTATTTTTGTTGAGCAACTGAAAGCGGCCATATCTATTCCACATACACTGGGATGTATTACTTCATAAAAGCTTCTTCCCCTGATGGGGTGACAACTTGTACACTGCACAGAACCATGGAAGGCGTCCTGTATATAATTTATGTACCTGTGCCATAGGCTGATCCCATATACCACCGAGGAGGAGAAGCTAAATCAATCACGAGTGATTTCCTGTGAAAGCCATATCACATCTACCACCCATTTGCTCTTGGCTGCCTGAGAAATGGAGCAATTTAAAGCTATCGGGTCACACTGAAATGGGGGCAAAATCTTATCAGAGTGCAGCACACAACAGAGCTTCATTTCGTCTTCATTTCCAGAGGTCCCTGGGCTGCAGCGGTTCCATGTAGCCCAGCAGTGCCTGGCACGTGTGCTGGATTCTTGTCTGCCGGGCGGCCCCAGAGGTGGGAAAACTTGTTGGTAGAAGTGGGGGGACTTGAACTTTTTATATCCTTAGGAAAATATTGAGGAAAATGCAATTAGTCTTCAGTTGTAATGTGGATGTGGAGATAAGCTTGAGAAACCCAAGTTTGCTGTGGAATATTTGATGGAAAATAAAAGTTTTCCATTCACTTCCTTAATATTTCATACAATCTTGGAAATGTTCCCTTGCCTGTCCCTCATATTTTTCAGATTATTTTCAAATCCGTCTCAAAGCCATACCCTCCTCAAATGGACCGAGCAGCTAGTTTCTTAGTTAAAATAATAATAATAAAGTGTACGAGCACCCAGGCGTGCTGAGCATCCCATAGCTCTTTCTAGTGCAGAAGGCTCAGATACCGCCCCTTGCTTGCAGGCAGATGTAACACACGGCATGTGTTCGCTGCTGGGTTTTCCTATTTCTTGTTGCTTCATATAACATGAAATTCCATATGGCGCTTTTAATGGTTGCTTGGAAATGGGAAGTCCGTCACCCCAGAGGGATGCATTGGCATTCTGCACCTGATTGCATTTCTCCCTTCTCCTCCAGAGGACGAGTCAAAGGTTACGGTTCAGAGGGGAAGGAGTTTGCCGACAGCAGGTTCTCCTCAAGCTGAGAGGAGGATTTTTTGCTTTAATAGCATGAGGTCGGTTGTGTGTGGATTTAAATTGGTGTTTGAGTTTGCCTATGTGAATTTTGGAATCTGATCCAAAGTAAACTGACATGAACAAGAAAGATAATACCAACTCCAAAATAAGTTGTCCCCATCCTAAACATTGGAAAGAGGAGTAAAGCAAAACAAACAGAAATGAAGCAGCAGTTCCGAGCTAGGCACTTTCTTCTATCCATATCTCTCTTCTTTTCCACTCCTGGTTAAGGAAAGAAAAAATGGTTTGTCTGAACTTTAATATTTCTGAATACCTTTTTGAAAACTGAAATAACTGAAACATTGTCAATATCTCTTGTAATTGTGTTCTCTGCAGCGTGATATTCCTGCAGTGCTGCTCCATCAGCAGGCAGTGGCACACAGCAGGGACAGACCCAGGCATGCAGTACAGCCAGCACACAGCCCTGCTGAGAGCCCACCGTGCACTTCTCTGCCTTGCTTCACCACTTCTGTCCAAGCTCCCAAGCCAATGTCTCTGCCCCACATTCAGCTCCAAGCATTCTGAAGGTGAGTCTGTGCCACCTGGCCCAGTGTGATGCGCTGACTGATGCTCTGTTGCGTTCATTATGTGTCCTTGTGGTTTGCAGGATAACACTGTGCAGCTTAACAACTTCACAGTTGCATGGTTCAGGTGGAAGAAGCCAAGGTCCAGAATCCCCAGCATTCAATTCTCATACGGGGCCTGGGCCCATCTGCAGCAGGCAGGGTCACAGGGGATGGTTTATAGCAAAATCTCATACCTGAACGCTCCAAAAGCTGATGCAGTGCCTTGGAGTGCTTGGCCTTTCAGGGCCTGCAGTGATACTTACACAGAATGTATGGGCAGGAGACTGAGTGCCAACATCTGCTCTTGGATCTCAGTTACTGAAGTATGACTCTGCAAGTTATTTCAATAAATCAACTCTTGGAAATTTAATGAGGGAACTGAAATCTGCCCTTGGATCTGGATGATGCTGTGTGAAACAATGATGGCCAGTTAGCGGCAGCATTTCCAACCCAAGTATTTAGAAATTTTGAGTCAGTCTTTCCAAATCTTAGAAATAATGAAATACGTTTTTGAAAAGAATATCCCAGGATATGTTCAATTTCTGCTTTCTCAACTTTTTGTGTGCAATTGCTTAACTTGTGAAGCTTTTTCAGCAGAAATACATGGTTTTTAAGCTTGCTTTTAAAAGCTCAGCTCAGCTTCTGACATATTTCTGTGTTCTAGATCTGAGCTTTAACAGCAAGACCAAACATTCCTGGTGAATTTATATGTGCTAATAAATGCCATCTCACTGCCAAATTCCATATCTCCCACAATATGCAATGAGCGTCAGAACTGAAAAATAAATCTGTGACAATTCCTTCTTCTGTACTACAGGTTGCACAATTTTAAGGCAAATGTAGATCATATGCAAATTCTGTTACTCTGGTTTCATTCAAAGATAACTTTGCTTATGTCAGCTATTCGGAAATGTCTGCTCTAGCCTTCAGATACGATCACTAAAAATTCAGGATATGTAGGAAATAATAGCTATGATAATCTTTTTCTTTCTTTTTTTTTTTCTAATTTGACTCCTGTATTTCTGTGGGATTTACTTTACTATTTTTCCTCTACTTTACTTTTAAGTTTTCATATTTTAATTTGAATACCTTTTCCTTCAGTGATGACAGCTAGAACTTTGAAAAATGTAAGTTGAGATTCATAACAATCACCTAATGGCTGAGGCCGAGGCTGTAATTCATCAGTCATCTTGAGACCTGAGATATATTCACTGGAATTAATAAATTCACTGGAGTTGGCAACGAAGGAGAGGTTGCCTTGTAATCAAGCTGCTCTGGACATACGTGATTTAATTGCAAGACTGCTTTTGGGTTCCCAAGGTCTTTAAAGACTGGCTTTCCATTCTGATGGACCATATCTTGTTTTCCTTTTAAAATGTGCTCTTTAAAATATGTCTGCATGGGTGTTTGCACACAGACAGGCCCAATCCAGCTCAAGGCTGGCATTACTAACACAGGCACCTTCATCTTGGAACTGGTCCTGACTCACATAAGGAGTCCCTCATTTATTTATTTCACCATCCTGCAGTCCATGGCGTTTGCCACACCTTGAGTACTGTGTTCAGTTTTGGATCCCTCACTAGGAGAAAGACACTGAGGCCCTGGAGCATGTCCAGAGATGAGTGGCAGAGATGTGAAAGTTCTGAAGCACAGGTCTTATGGGAAGCAGCTGAGGGAACCGGGATGGTTCAGTCTGGAGGAGGCTCAGGAGAGACCTTACTGCTGTGTACAATTCCCTGAAAGGAGGTTGTGGCAAGTGGGGGTCAGCCTCTGCTCCCAGGTAACAGCGATAGGGCAAGAGGGAATGGCCTCAAGCTATGCCCGGAGAGGTTCAGGTTGGATATTAGCAAACATTTCTACACAGAAAGAGTAGTGATGGGTTGGTCTGCCCAGGGAGGTGGTGGAGTCACTGTCCCTGGGTGTGTTCAAGAGCTGTGGCGATGTGGCGTTGAGGGACATGGTCAGTGGGCATGGTGGGATGGTGACTGGATTGGTCTTGGTGATCTTAGAGGTCTTTTCCAACTTTAATGATTCTGTGATTTGAGTCCCACTGCCTACATGTCCGCAGGCAGAGGTCGGTCTGCAGTGCAAGCAGATTGCTCTAGTTCTGTTGTTGGCAAGGGTAAACCTCACTTGACGTCAGTTGTAGTTCTAACTCTTTCCAGATACTGAAATCCTAACTGCTGCTTGAGCTTCATGGAGTGTGGTGGGGTTTGCAGAATTCTGTCTGCTCCAAGGACCTATGCCAGTGTTTGGGAAGATTTTTTTTTAAATGTGTATTTCAATTGTTAACCATAATTGAGATAATACTGCAAAAATCTGCGTAGCTTATTGACCTGACAGGGTGTAAACAGCTTTTTGGAAGCCTCCTGATATGAAATATTCCAGTCCCTGTATTGTTCTTGTACATGAAGTACGCTGAGAGAATAAGCAATAAAATACCAGATGGATTTCCTTTGAAACATAATTACTGTCCAGGTGCAGACTCTATTTTTCATAGTCAAAGATTTCCATCATTTTAATAGGGCTCTTTTAAGTCACCGTGTCAGCGTCCCCTGGCCTGAACTATCAGCGTGCCCACATACAGTAAGGATGAACAAAGAATGGGGTTCACCTCTCAGTCCTCTTTGGCCGCCGATGTTTTTTGTGAGAATGGCAATCAGCTGCCTCTTGGTGCCTGTCCTGGCAGAGGCTTTCTGCAGAGACACACCTGGCTGGATGGAGCTGTGCTGAGACTCATTTCTTCTTTTCACAGAGCCGAGCAAGAACATTTTATAAAATTTATTCCCCCCCACCCCCCACCACCTCTTTTCCTTGCAAGAGAGCAGAGCAATAAAATAATAATAATAATAACAAAAGGCGTAGCCGGTCTGCCCTCCCATTCTGACATGATGAGTGCCAAAACTCGGATCAAGTCTTTAAGGCAGAGTGGGAAGGCAGTGAAAACAGGGGCTTCATTATAAGGCAGGGCTGTGAACTCTTTAACTCTCGCCCTGCTCCCGGATGTGACTCTTCACACTGTACACAGCTGCTGAGCGCTCCCAGTGCCTGTGGGTGGTGGGTGAGGAAAGGGAAGAGGTGGGTTAGCTATGCACAAAATTTCCCATAAGAAATAAAGCAATAGAGTCTCACCTCACTGCCTGTTTTTCCACATATATTGAGATGGGAATGTATTTATATAACCCTATTAAAAGCGAACACTCGGTAGCAAACTCGGTCTTTAAATAGCTACTGTTCTGCATACTCCAGTTTCCAAACTCCTCAATTTCAACTCACACCCACTTACATTCTTTTGACATATTCTTCAGGTTTTTTGTGACTTTGGGGTCAAATCCAAAACTTATTGAAAGTAGTGGAAAGACGCTCTCAGAATTCATTGGAATTTGGATAATACTCTCAGAGCTCAGATACCATGGTGATAAACGCAATAAATTACATAGAAAAAAGTTGCCTGTTTTGGGCTTGCTCTTCTTCTGCAGCCACGAATGGAACCGTTGCTATTGACCACCATAGGAATCAGTTCTCTCTCTTGCCTGGCACTATTACCTTACAAACAAGGGGGATATCTCTATCTCTCATTTACAGATGAATAAACAGAGGCGTGGAGCCATGTTTAAGGCTGTGTGTCAGGCAAGCTGTGCATGGAGCTAGAATCAGACCCAGCTACGAGTCCCTGGACCACGCAGTGGAAAAGGGGACAGCCTTGAGCTGCTGGCTGTCCCCAGGGCTCTCCTGTGGCTACCAGCTCCCACCAATGCCAAAGGAGTGGAGGGCAACCAACGTCCTCCTGTAAATGGTTGAGCGCTAATAAGTGGAGCAGCTCTTCAGAAGCATTTTGTTTTTACCACCAGGACACATTATTTCATCCTTTCCCCCCCCCCCAGAATTCATATTTTCCCTTTGACTCCTGTTATTTTGGTTCCATTCAGCAAATACATTCTTGTGTTTTTTTTCCCCTGTGTCCCTCCTGCCTCCTTAGGTTGCCTTTTTTTTTCCTTCTTTCCCTTAAAAACTTTTTTCCTCATTCAGTGCACTAAGTGGATTTACGACCCATTTAGGCAGCTTACAGTGGCATTGCTTTTACAGTTCAGAGGCAGAAGGGCCATAAAAAGATTTACAGTTACAGCAAGAGTTGGTTGTATGGAGGTTCAAGATCCAAATTAGACAAAGAGAGCGGGGCCGTGTGAGTGGCCAGTAAAAGAAGCTTGGAAACAAAAACAACTGAAACTGCTGCTGGAGAAAGAAGGTTGGGGCAGGGGGAGAGTGAGAAGGAAAAGCTGCCTGTTAACTTCATGTTACTATTGCAACAGCTCTGTTAATTCTGTTATATAAAGCCCTTTTTCCTCCTTTTTTTCCTCTCTCTCAATGTTGTTGTTGGACAGATTTCCTTTGCAAACACAGCTCTTGAACTGGAGAGCAGCAGCTTCACACAGTAGTTGAGATTCCAAGGCAGATATTCCCAGGATGCTGGCAGCTGCTTTTGCTGCTGCTGCTGGGACTCCAGGATGCAAACTCCAGAGATTAAACCTAGCGGCTGAAGGGCTGGGGCCAGTCAGAGTGGAGGACTTAGGGTTGCATTGCACAAGGTTAATCTGACTTTTAAAAGAAACCAGAAATCAAGAAAAAGACATTATCCTGTCGTCCCCCCCCCCCAACCATTAGAGTGTTCCTGCTGACTTCAAAAGAAACAAGACCAGGCTTGACCAAATCCATAACAAGCTGAAGCAAGGGGATATTTGCCTCCGGCATCGAGGGGACGTGTCTGGGCACATAAAGGGAGGCTGAAGCTGGAGCCTGCCGAAGGCAGGGGCCCAGCTTTTGTGAGACCCAGACCTTACGTTGTGTGGTCAGAGACAGGGATGGAGACCACTTTGGAAAGAAACGTGTGCTTTATGGCAGCCTGAAGGGATGCCATGTTTGTTTGGGCCTGTAGGTGTTTACAGCCCAGTGGGTACGGATGACCACGTCTGCTCTTTGTGGGGCTCAGATGGCTTTTTCTTTCTGTGAGCCTAACTGATCAGGAATAACACCATGCTAGTGCAGGGTGGGGCCCAGAAGCTGGTAGGGGTGCAGTGGAGAACCCAGGGCTGCATTCACCCACAGAGAGTGCAGCAGGAGAACAGCTCCAGCAGTGCTTCCGGTAAGCCTGTGTTTGGCTTATTTACTCTGCTTTGTTGGGATATTACTGTACTTAGGTCAGTCTACGGTGTGGAAACAAGCGTAAATAAACCATCCACATAAGAAAGCCATTTCTCAGTTTTTCTCCAAACGCTAATTTATTTTAGAGAGTTGGAAAGCAAGCTATTATTTTGTTTTTCTTCTCTTTGACACTGTTTTTATTCTNTTTTTTCATTTTACAGACTTCTCTGAGGACTTTGTGTTGGAATAGTGGGACTTTATCAGCATGAGGGGATAAGCAAACTGACAGAGATCATTCCACATCCATGTTTTGACAAACTGTGGTCCGAAACTCAAATTGAAGCTGAGAGAACCTTGTTTTCATCTTGCGAGGAGTAGGTCTTGATACACTTGCTCACACCAACACCGACACAACATAGCTAGGTAGCAGGAAGGACTTCATGTGATTTAATCCTGATGCACCTTCACTTAAAAGAAGGTGTACAATGTGAACCACAGCTGGTAGGAGCTCTGTGAGCGGCACTGGTGGCAGTGGGGATGGTGAGAAGCCAACAGGACAGGGCTGCACAGAGCTTGGGGGTACCTCGGCGGCTGGCAAGGGAGGAAAAAAAGGGAAAATGAAGTGCAAACAAGACCTATGCTTTTATCACTTAGCTGATTAGAGGGTGTACTGCCCTTCAAAAAACAGCATGAAGCTGAAGGCAATGATTATTTGCTGTTTGCTGTTGCAGCTTCAGAAGCTTTCCCACCTATGTTTTTTGCCTGTGAGATCCCACAAGTGCTGTTTGCTGTTCCTTATTGTATTAGAGAGTTGATCCAAATTTATCTCTGTAAAAAAAAAAAAAGTGGTCTGTAACTCTGGAATACATCTGAGCAGTGGTTCGGTGCTCCCATTGTTCAGCTGTTGTAAAACAGGAAAAACTGGAGATATTCTTATCAGAAATCTCACCATCCTACATAGGTTTCAGGCCCCGTCAACTAAGAAATAAAAACAGAAGATTGGAATTGTTAGTGAGAAAAGGTGGAAATCAGACAAGTTCAATTACAGAATTTGAAGACATGTTGTGATTAAATTAAATAGAGGACAAAAAAAAAAAAAAAAAAAAAAAAAAAGTATAAAATATCCTAATTGGAAAAACTGCAACGTTACTTAAGTAAATAGAAATGTTTCAGGTATTAAAATGTTCCACACGGTGTTTTCCTTTCACTTTGCTACTGCTAAAATAAGGGCAAATCATCAAGTTTCTCCCTTTTGGCATTTGAGAGCGTTAAGGATATGGTGTTTGTGCCTGTAGATGTGTGAGTCCTTAGGCCTTGGCAGTGCCATGCAGTGGAAATACTGGCATTTAGTGTCAGAACACCACCAAGCGGGCTATAAATACCTGGTCCTTGAACTAATACGCTCCTCAAGCAGAAAAAATAAGAGTCAGAAAAATCTAATTAAGGCTTAAAATGCATTAGGCAGATTATTTGGCCAGTACAGAGCTAGAGTGGAAGGCTGCCAAGGAGTACTGGTGAGTTCTGTTGAGCGCACCGGTAGTCTTTTAAAGCCACTGACTTGGTACAGAATCTTTATAATCCTGTGGAAAGCTGATATTGCCTGTCCAGTTCAGGAGACCGCAAGTTTCTGATGTAAAGCACTACCCTGATGTGTAGTTGTTTTTTTTTCACTCCATTTTCTGGCAGCGCGCACAGCATATGTGCATGCGTACATCTCTGTGTTTGAATATCTACACAAATGTTATTACACACACCTATACAAAAGCACGTATTAATTGCTTGATCTAAAAGGACAGTCTGCTTGTGCAGCTCTCAGACCTAGAATGCTGGCAGCTTCATATCTGGCTTAGAGTAATAAGATCTCCCAATAGCCACGCGCAAAGGAAGCTAAATCTAGGATCATCTACATGGATATTGTCAGGACTATATATTTGGAAATACTCTGTTGGTCAGTAAGTGTACAATGCACGTGCCTGGAGAAATGTCTTTTTGGGATTTCTTTAAAAGTCAAGATGAGATGCTCACTTGCCATAGCTGAGCATCTGCAGTAGGTAAAGGATGCTCATGTACTCCACAGGCCTGCAGTGACTGACATCCTTCCAAGCACCTGGGTGTCCTCTGAAAGTTGTGTCCTGCAGTACTTTCCTACCACGTCTTTGCCACCAAGGCTGGCTGAGATGATATTTGTGGATTTTTGAATGCAAGGGCTTTATAAACAAGACAAGTAACAAACCCCCTTGTTGAGTTAGGTTGTTCCTTGTAACAGATTTCCTCTGAGACTCTTAAAAGTTTTGTTCAAAATTCAGTTGGACATATTTATTGTAGGTAATGGTTGAATCCCCAAACCTGACTGGCAAGAAGAGGCACTGGATAATAACATGGAAGCCGTGGCTTCTGTCTCCCAGGAGGCAGGTGTAGTCAGGTCCACTTTGGAGCCTGCAGTTCTTCACGCTGACCTCAGGAATTCCCTCAGTGTGCCGTTGTGTGCTGCGTGTCCCAGCCCCAAAAGATTCCCTTGTGGAAGGAGGGAGAGGGTGAAGGAGGCTGAGGGCCCTTTTCTCAGGGCCGGCTCCTCTGTGCCCTCTTGCTTGCCAGAGAGAAGGGCTGCCTGCTGGGCACAGGGAGTGCCTTCTACCTCCCGTCCCGTGCCCTGTCCTCCAGCCCCCTCCTCATCCTATGCAGAACGCCCCTGCCAGCAGTGCGGCTGCCATTTTATGGCCCCATGTCACAGCTGTCCCCTTGGTCACCGCTGCCCCAGGCAATGCACTCGCCTCTGAGAGCTCTGGCAGTTACCAGCCATGTCAGGAGCGAAGAGAGCGAGGGGCGAAGATTGCCCTATTTTAAATGGGAAGAGGGAGCTTGGGTTCCCAGAAGCGAAGAGGAGGAGGGGGCCCGCCATTAACATCAAGCGGAGGAATGGAAAGAGAGTCCGTTTCCATCTCGCCTGGACCAGCGCTGTGACTACCACCGTGGAGCCCATGGAGGTGGATCTGCCTCCAGAGGAGCCGATGGAGGTGGATCTGCCTCCAGAGGAGCCAATGGAGGTGGATCCGACTGCGGCACAGCTGGCCTAGCACCACACCACCGTGCCAGGCCCCGCATCGGCGCCGTCACAGCTCCACTGTTGCTGGTCCAGGCCCTTGGCTCCTTCCCCGCTGCTCGGCCCCCGCCCCCAACATTGGCTGGGTGGCATTACTTAACATCTGCTCCTCCTGCCAGCCTCCTCTGGAGCCAAGTTCTGTGAGCTCCCCTTCCCATTTAAATGCTGCAGGAGTTATATCTCAGTTCTTGTTTTTGTTGCTGATTTTAGTATTAAGTTTAGTTTTAATTTTACGCATAAATTACTGTTAGTCTTTTAGTGTTAGGCATAGGTTACTGTTCATATTCCAGAGTTAGGCATAGGTTGCTCCTATCAACTGGAGGTAAACAGAGCTCACTCGGTAAGCACACGTCTGATTTATCATCCGAAGACATGAGTGCGACTGCCCTGAGAACGGAGGTCTGATGACATCTGCGATTCATTGATTTCCATCCTGTGACTTTTCCATTGCAGAATGTGGAGGAACAGAGCGTGAGTGGCTGTGAAATGAAGCTGGGCCTCACGAGAGCAGTCTGTAACTGTGTCACAAGCCTCCTGCGTGGCCACTGCAAGGTAGGTGTGCCTTCCTGTAAGCGTGTGCTGAAGCGGTGTTGGTTAAGCACAGCTCATCCCACTGGCCTCAGCAGATTGCTTTTCTGCGTGCTTTATTTCTGTGGCTGGTGTTGTACAGCACAGCAGCAGCAAGGCCGTGAATACATACACAAGGAACGTGAAAATAATAATAATAATAATGTTATTATTAGTTATTAATAAAACAGTCATCATGCATGTGTGATCAACCTCAGGGATAAGTGTCATGGTCCATCATTAGGTTGTAATACAAAGTCAGTAAGGAGAGTCTGAGAGGAGAAAATGAGGAGGGAGAGGGGCTGTATGGGGTAGTTTGCAGCACTGTTGCCTTGTACTGTCAGGCTGAATGCTTCCAGTCATGTACAGAGAAAACAGTATATCTGGCAAAGTGTGCGTGATTATTTTCAGCAAAGCAATGACCCATCCTGCATAGCCTCCCAAAAGTACATTCTTTGTTTAGCTCATATTTATGCCTTACAAACATTCCCAATCACTTCATTTAAATGGCTGTATTTAATAACACAGACAGGTGTAAGCATTGGTTCAGTAATCTGTTCTGAGAGGGGTTCATACCTGCTCTGGGAACACCCTTATCAGTGCTGAGGAATCTCAGTGTTAGTCCCTCTGATCTCATCCACTGCCACCTAGCACAGGAGAAGCTTCATATTGCTGACTGCATCTCTCTTGAATTTCCCTTTTGCCACGTTTGCCTAACACTTTGCAAAGTATGGGGAAATATTTCCCATCTTATTTAGACTGAGTTCGAGGAGAAATCATGATGTTCCTCTTCGGCACGCCCTGCTAGATTTGTTTTGATACCACCACTTGTTGCTGTGGGGAGGTTCTGCCGTCCTCAGCTGTCCTCTCTGCAGACCCTGTACCATTATGGCTCTTCTAGAGAGAGCAGATGCATCAGGTTTTAAGGGTATTTCTTTTGTCAATATAGTTACCCTTTTTTCTTTCTTTCTTNCCAGCCTCCTTAGGTTGCCTTTTTTTTTCCTTCTTTCCCTTAAAAACTTTTTTCCTCATTCAGTGCACTAAGTGGATTTACGACCCATTTAGGCAGCTTACAGTGGCATTGCTTTTACAGTTCAGAGGCAGAAGGGCCATAAAAAGATTTACAGTTACAGCAAGAGTTGGTTGTATGGAGGTTCAAGATCCAAATTAGACAAAGAGAGCGGGGCCGTGTGAGTGGCCAGTAAAAGAAGCTTGGAAACAAAAACAACTGAAACTGCTGCTGGAGAAAGAAGGTTGGGGCAGGGGGAGAGTGAGAAGGAAAAGCTGCCTGTTAACTTCATGTTACTATTGCAACAGCTCTGTTAATTCTGTTATATAAAGCCCTTTTTCCTCCTTTTTTTCCTCTCTCTCAATGTTGTTGTTGGACAGATTTCCTTTGCAAACACAGCTCTTGAACTGGAGAGCAGCAGCTTCACACAGTAGTTGAGATTCCAAGGCAGATATTCCCAGGATGCTGGCAGCTGCTTTTGCTGCTGCTGCTGGGACTCCAGGATGCAAACTCCAGAGATTAAACCTAGCGGCTGAAGGGCTGGGGCCAGTCAGAGTGGAGGACTTAGGGTTGCATTGCACAAGGTTAATCTGACTTTTAAAAGAAACCAGAAATCAAGAAAAAGACATTATCCTGTCGTCCCCCCCCCCCAACCATTAGAGTGTTCCTGCTGACTTCAAAAGAAACAAGACCAGGCTTGACCAAATCCATAACAAGCTGAAGCAAGGGGATATTTGCCTCCGGCATCGAGGGGACGTGTCTGGGCACATAAAGGGAGGCTGAAGCTGGAGCCTGCCGAAGGCAGGGGCCCAGCTTTTGTGAGACCCAGACCTTACGTTGTGTGGTCAGAGACAGGGATGGAGACCACTTTGGAAAGAAACGTGTGCTTTATGGCAGCCTGAAGGGATGCCATGTTTGTTTGGGCCTGTAGGTGTTTACAGCCCAGTGGGTACGGATGACCACGTCTGCTCTTTGTGGGGCTCAGATGGCTTTTTCTTTCTGTGAGCCTAACTGATCAGGAATAACACCATGCTAGTGCAGGGTGGGGCCCAGAAGCTGGTAGGGGTGCAGTGGAGAACCCAGGGCTGCATTCACCCACAGAGAGTGCAGCAGGAGAACAGCTCCAGCAGTGCTTCCGGTAAGCCTGTGTTTGGCTTATTTACTCTGCTTTGTTGGGATATTACTGTACTTAGGTCAGTCTACGGTGTGGAAACAAGCGTAAATAAACCATCCACATAAGAAAGCCAGTATTTCTCAGTTTTTCTCCAAACGCTAATTTATTTTAGAGAGTTGGAAAGCAAGCTATTATTTTGTTTTTCTTCTCTTTGACACTGTTTTTATTCTGCTGCTCCCACTCCTGACCAGCTTCCTGTTCAAAATATCGCCTTTGGTTTCACATAGATATGGTTCTCTTCATTTCCTGAGCCCATCACGTAGTGATGCTATCAGATGGCCTTCTGGGCGCCGCTCGATCAATGCCTGTGTTTCAGGAGCTGGTGATCTGTCTATTAGTTGCTTCATTCTTGATTTCTGTTGGCTGTCAGTGCGTTGTTCAGAGTAGCAGCAGGACTGGAGTTTCTATTTCTGAATTTCTGGTGTTTGAGCTTCACTGGTGAAGTTCTTGATGCTGCTGGGTCCGCTGCACCTTGTTTCCTTGGCTCCTTGGCTGTCCTTTGCTCTCTCTGTGCTCATGGCTCTCAATGGGATTAGTGTTAGTTGTGGTGGAGAGGGTGCTGGGATCCTCTGCATGAAAAAACACTCCATAAGGATCAGCTTTTAATCCTTGTTCCTTGCTCCCACGTGTTCTCACACGGATGTTAACGCTCACGTTTCAGATTATCTGTAAGAGGAAAAAAGTAATTGTGACGCTTTCCCTTTCATCCTTTTTAGAAGCATTCTTTCCTTCCTCAGAAGAAAAATCTCATAAGAAGAGTGGTAATATTTTAGAAATATTTGGCTGGTGTTCTGCTTTCTAGAGGAGGAAGCAGCCAGCCTCAAAGAGAGAACTTTGGTTGAATGTAGGAACAAAATATCACCCAAGCCCCTATTAAAATGTAAAATCTCACTGACAATAGCCAGGCGAGCATCCCTTACCTGTTTTCTCCTCCCAGCACAATCCCCAGATGCAGCCATCCCCTTGCAAGCCAGGGTTTTGCTGGCTGCTGCTGCAGCCTGTGGGGCTGAAGAAACCCAAAGCGAGTATTCGTGTGTGACACTGATGGATTTCTGTGGCCACACTGGAGATTTGCAATAGGACACAGAACTGCTGTGATCCTGCTGTGTCAGGGCTGTTCCTGCCCTGTGCATGTGCCTGTGCTCTCACTGCTTCCTCTCCCATTCTCCTTCTCCCATTCCTTTTTCAATGCGAAGGGCCTTGAACTTCTGGTAGTGACTTGACGGATGAGAGAAAGCACTGAAATGGAGAAAAGAGTGTATTTTATGAGCAATGGTTAAAATGTATTCTTCAAGTCCTATTTTTTAAGGTGAATATAGACGTGTGGACAATACAGCAATTTCCATGAAAAATTGTTACGATGGAAAACGGCATCACTTGGGGGGGAAAAAAAGATTGTGAATAAATAGGCTTTTTTGATACTTACCAGATCTGTATTTCTGGTCGATTTTTCCTCTTGTTTCCTCCTTTTGTTCTTTTCTTTTTACTTCTATGTTTATACAATAAATATACATATATGTATATATATATATTTTTTTAAGAAACAGCCACAGAGTAACATTTAGACTTCTTTATTATGATTCTGTTATTCTGTTCATTTTAAAACCAAATCAGTGTTTCCAATTTGATTGGGAAAAATCACTTTGGAAATATTTTGAAAAAAAGAAGAAAAGCATTACTGTTGGGATTCCTTACAGAAGAGGATTTGCAGGGAGTGGGCCAACCATCTCCCTTCTCTGCAAAGCACAAAGAAAAGATTTTTAGGGCTCAGTGTTAATGGTGTTACAGTTCAGTAAAGCCAGCATCCACTGCCAGGGCTCAGGTTGACAGAAAGGTGAAGTTACTTCATTTATCCGTTGTTGAAGATGTTCAGTTTTCTTCCCCCTCTTGTTTTGCCTTCCACTCACCACTGAAAACGAGGACTGCGCACAGGTGCCAGGCTCCGTGTCATTCTGCCCCATCCCCAGGTGGTGCCCTTGTGATGTCAGGGCTCAGGCTGTCCGAGTGAGCTGCCCATCAGAATGACTTCAACTTAACCCAGGAGGTCTCCGCGTCCCCTTTAAGCTGTTTTTGACTCTGTCTTCGAGTGTGTAATGTGCTCCATAAACAAATAGGCTGTGTTTTTGTAACTGGGTCAGTCCGAGTGGAGTTGTGGGACGTGGGGAGGAAGCGATGGGACCAGGAGCAGGAGTGGAGGCATCGGCAGCCTCGGACCCAGAGGTCTGTGGGGAAGCAAAGGATGGATTGCTGCCAGAACAAATGCAGAGCCCTTTGGGAAACAGCTCCAAGCCCTCAGGAGAGGTCAGAGAACAAAGAGAGAAGGGAAGATGCGCATAATGTCAGACCTACAGGAGAGGTGTTTGTCAGGGACAGGTAGCTCCAACCAGGGCTTGTGCATGCTTCCACATTGCCTGTTAGCAATGGGGCTGTCTGTGGATGCAGAGCCCAGAGCCTCGGGAAAGTAAAAGAGGTAGCTGGGCCTTGCCAAAATGAGTGGGGAGAAAAAGGGAAAAAAAAAGGTGTATTTGCTTGAAAATAGTAAATCTCCGTATGTGGTCCAACTTTTGGGGCTGGGATGAGGATCTTCAGAAAGGCATTTACGTGGTTGAAGGTCCATGAGGCCTCATCAAGGCACGGTGTTGTGTTAGAGAGAGCAATGTCTGGAAAATTCCTGGGCCTGTTTCCTCCCAGCTCGATCTGCCTGACTTTATGGCCCTTGGGCTTGTTTATTAAGTTCTACTTTTTCATTTAAGTCATCGCTAAAGAAGAAGAAGAAAAAAGGAACATGCTCTGTCTACTAAAAATGGAATGAGAAGAAAAGATCATATTTTCACACTTTGATTTCTCCAGGAATTTGTGTCATTGGTCCTTTTTTTCTTCCAGAAATGACTGTGTTCAGCATTGTTTTAGAGCAGTTATTGTAAGCTGCAGTTCCCAAACCTGCAGGCGGCACCCAAGAGCACTGAATGTGACTTCTCCCAGCTACCTGTTTTCATCGGCCAGATTCTGACCTCGGTCACTTTAGGAAGCTTTGCTGGCTGATGTAGACGAGAATCTGGTCCTGTATTTTAGTAAAATGAGGAAAAAATAACCGTCAGAGCTTCCTTCTCTCTAGAGTTGGCAATGTGATTTTTCAGTGGTCAGTGGAAGGCTTTTTGGGTACTGCTTTAGGCATGGGTGTAGGACCAGATGGGTGTAGGACTGGGGAGCTGCAATCTGCCATCACTGCCAGCAGCAGGAGAAATGGCTCAGGGGCGAACCAGAGCAAAATGTGCAGTTCCGGGGATATAATAGTGAGACAGTAGATAGGATATCCTGCCAAAATGCTGCCTAAGTAGCCATTATTGGACATCTGAGTTTTGTTAAATAATTAATGTGTCTCTTGTATTTTTTCCTTATAGATCTTTCAAGGAATTTAGTTTCTATTCCTTTGCTTTTAGTTTCTGTTCCCTGAAATGTTGCTTTTGATCCTATCTTCTCAAGCATTTATAGATACTGTCTGTATGGCAGTTTTCTAATAGCAGCTCATGACTGTTACAGCCAGAAACCATTTACCCCAGCATGTAAGGAAGGAGATACCCCTGTTCTCATGGTGCTGTTAGGACACCAAGGCATAACCTGCCAAAGTGGGTTTTCCAAAGGCAAGCTGTATGATAGACAAGAATAAGTCTTGTTCTTTGACCAGCAAAAAGAAAAGCTCAGAGCTTTCAGAACTAGGGAATGAACCACTCTGAGTAATATACCTCAGTCCATCCATGAGAAATGCCTGTTCTGGTATTGTCTGTCCCAAACCATCAGCAGGTCTGACTTTGCAAAATCCTGCAGTGCAGAAATCTCCGATAAGCAGCGTGTCATGGAAGTACCAGTAAGAACCAATCCCCCAGAACAGAACCGGTCCTTTTACAATTTTCCCTTGGTGTTTCTGCCACCAGGCTGGCTGCCCTGGATGACCAGAGAAGGCTCTCTGATTCCTCCCCATGCCTGAACACGTGTTGAGTTTTGTCACCTTCCTCCAAAGCCCCAGCTGTCAGTGAGAGAAGGACATTGGCTGCCATACAGCAGCTTGCATCTTCTTATCACCAGCCGCTTTCCCTGGTGATATTCACTGGAATGCCCAATGACCGCTTTGGCTTCGGCCTGCACTTCTCAAAGGGCAAGAAACAAATACAATCATAGTATTAGTGGCTAGATGAAACACTTCCCAAAGGCTGGGGAGTAAGCAGAGCTGAGTTCTTGGTTTGGCCGTTGCTGGATGTGGGGGTTAGTCACTGAGTGCAGCTGCAGATGTGGGTGGATCCAGGACACGGAGGAGACGCAGGGTGCAGTGCTTGGTGCTCTGCACACTGCAGGTAGGGCACGGGCAGAGGGGTGAGCTGAGCTCCAAGCGATGCCTGTTCTCTGAACAAACCCAAACCTCTCTGCTTATCCGCTGAGGACAAGGTGTTTTTCCTCTTCTGAAGCACAAAGGAAGGAAATGTATCTTCAGGATATGTTTATTTTACCACCAGATTGTCCGAAGCAAGGTTCAACAATACCCGGAAAAAAAAATCCCCACAAATTTAATATAAAAATAAGAGGGGCTATTGACAAAATGTACGACTTTGATGAGTTAGTGTGCAGCGATGCTCTATACCACTGCCAGCAGCTGAGTGTGCAGCCAGGACACCCTGACCCAGGGCAGCCAGGTCCCCGTCCTCATCCTCCCAGCTCTCCCCATGCCTCGGGGCAGCGTTAGCAAGCAGCACTGAGGCACTTCTCAAGGTAAATGTTGACGTGTTGGAAGGAGAGATGCTTAACACCTCATCCAGAGCAGGAACCTAACCCCAAACCTGCAGCAAGCCTCCTTCCTCCTGCAGGCCCTGGGAGATGTGTTAGACATGTTTCTTTGGAATATTATGGCTGTACTCCCCCTCCTTATTTCCCACCCTTATTTTTCCTAGGCTCGGGGAAGTGGGGAGGAAATCTTGCAGGCAGCTGGTCTCTGGAAATGAAACCTGTGAGATTTAATGCCTGGACTAAGGATGAAGGAGTTAAAACGAAAATAAAAAGAAATATTTAATTTAGTTCTCTAAAACAGAGCTCTGCCCTGTCCCCTCCTCCCACGCATGCCACACCGACACCCCACCACAGAACACAAAACCCTGGCTTATTGCACAAGCCCAGCCCAGCGTGTCCCTGCCGTCTGCCGCAGACCTATAACCCCCTGCTCCTCCAGGCTGGCTCCAGCCTGCTCTGCTCTGAGCCTGAGCTGGCTCAAAGAGGCATGGAGAGAGGCTTCCACAGAAACCTCTAAATGGGCTTTAATGTCTCCCCACCGTAGGATTCCCGGAATTAATTTGCGTCTGGCTTTTGAAATCAGGGACGCTGTGTTAAAGAAGATGGATGCCCCTAAGAAGTATTGAAAAGAATGAAGGGATGATAGGGGTGGTTTATTTAGTAAGCCCGGCTACGGATGCAGAGTAGTAAATGTGGCTGGCTGATTGAGATCAGATTTTTTTTTTCCAGTGGCTACACCCACGTAGCTTATTTATTTATTTTCCCCTTTCACTTCAAGGCATCTCACAACAGCACAGTATTTTATAAATCTCTGTGATTATAAATCTAGAAGGATGGCATTCTTGGTTTCCTCAGAGGCCAGGATTCCATACCCACAGGAGACGGGTGGGAGAGGTAGCCAGCAAGCTTTCTATATTATTGCACTGAATTGCAGGGACTGGTTTTGGCTTACACTGCATGGGGGAACGCAAAGTCTGCACGGAGCATCTCCATTTACTGCTTCCTCTGCATGCAGCCAAGGCTGTATTGGTTACACTCCCTGTGCAGTTACTGGAGAGGGAGCGATGCCGTGCCTGCTTTGCAGCTATTTCCCCCACCCTGCTGCTAGGATGTGGCCCAAAAAGTTTAGGAGCACTTTGTGGAACTGCAAAGCTGGTGTGAGCCTTGGGGCTGGGTCAGCTCCTTCCTCCCCTTGTAGTGCTGTGCCTCGTGGCAGCAGAACAACTCCAGCACCTGCACAAAGTGAAGCAGCCCCTTGCTTTCTCTTGAAAGGCAACAGTGGCTTTCAGAAACCCCCGGAGATGCAGACAGCGAGTAGAGATTGCTGCAGCACAGGTCGGGTGTGCTGCAAAGTTTGGAAGTGTTCTTCTGCAGTCTAGAAGTTGAGTTTTAGAAGTCAGAGACTTAGTTTGCATTTTTTCCGTGGGTCGCGAGGTCAGCTGTGGGGTAAGGAGTGGATTTAGATTTAGAGTCATCTCTGAGCTTTGAAGGAAAAAAAAATAAATCAAGGTGTTTGATTTTGGTGCTTTGCTTCATCTCGCTGCCTTGGGAACAGTGGGAGGGCTGCCTGCGGTGTTGGGGCAGCCCCACACCGTCTCTGGTCCATCCCTCCCCTTCCTATCACTCACCTCCTCCCCAGCCTGGCCAGAGTCAAATATAAACTTTCCTAAAATGAACACAAGATTCATTCCGCTTGACCAAGTCTGACTTCCCAGAACACAAACGGCGATGGCAGAGCCGGCCAGCCCCCTCCTTCCGCTGCTGCCCTCCTCCCGAGGGGCAATCAGTGGGCTGGGAGCGACGTCGCGCTCCTGCGATGGAGAGGAATTGCTGAGGGCAGGAAGGTGACCTAAGGGACTTCCCAGGGTCCACTGCAAAATAGCAGTATTGCTGAAAGCCTTCATTTTCTCAGCTCTGGTTTCTTTTTTGGTCTCCGTTGTGCCCTGGCTAACTGGGCTCAGCTGTTTCCCTGCCCTGATGATGCATCAGAAGGAACCAGGTCAGTAGCACATGTCAGTGCTGTTGTGAGAAGAGGGCTCTTCAGAGCTCAACGTTTAACTAATCTGCACGGGGCAATAGTTGATTCCCTTTTCTCATTTTTCTTGTTCCCGTCGCCCTTTGTTTTCTTTCTGTGCTTTTACCAAAAGAGTGCCAAGTCTGGGATGCTTCCTCCCTTGGTGCCTGGCACTGTGTTTGAGGCAGCATTGTGGTGCAGCTGCCCTAAAGCCACAGCCATGACCTCTTGCACTTGAAGTCCATGAGTTCTCCATGCCTCCCAGTGCCACGGGCACTCCCTGCTCACTGGGTAATTCCTCGGACGTTTGTTCTGGGAGCAGTGTGTGTGCAGGTGTTGCCTGCGGAGCTAAAACGATTCCCTCTCAATACCATGGGAAAGAAACAAGCGTAGACAAAATAATAAATACACCTGTATAGGGCTGACTCCCCTCCCTTACCAGGCAGGAGATGTTTTGGGACCGAGGTCAGAGTTATCTGATCTGTCCCGGATCCCCTTCTCCCGCACTTGTCATCTTCTCCCGCTCTCGATGTTTATCTGCCCCTCCTTTCCCAGGACAGGTATCTTTGATCTTGGCTGCTCTCACGGCTAAGCAGTCTCCCTTGCAATGAGAGCAGGAGCTTCTGATCCCCTCTAATCCCAAAACATCCTGTGCAACTGTGTGCGTCTCTCACTTTCTTCACCCTCCCAGCAATACTTCTCTTTTTTTATTAAATATATATTTTTTTAAAAAAGAAAACAAAGCAAACACACCAAACCCGCTCTTGATGGGGAAAACCAGAGCAGTTCCCTGTGCAGCGCTAACAGCTGTAGGCACACGGTGCTGAACTCAGCACTGTAGCTCACGCTGCTTTGTCTGTGCTGGTACACACAGGCGGTCTTGATGAGGACAAATGTAATTAATGAAGATCGGCCGCCACTTCTGTTAATTGAGTATCTGCTGCTAACGATGACTTTTTAAAAGTTTAAAAAATAGCAAGTAAGGAACAATACTTCCCCNCTGTCCCCAACTCCCTGCAAAAAGGGAAGGACAAGTGTCACCAGGGGCTCTGCCCCCCCCCATCTGCTATTTTCCACTATAAGCAGTATCTATTCAAGCCAGAACAGATTAATTGTCAGGCCCCTCTGTTTTTCCTTCTCACTGTTTTATCTCCTAAGCAACTTTATTTGGTACAAGACAAATAATCTGAATTCCTGAAGGCAGAAACAAGGAGTGGGAGTCCGGGAAACTGGCTGCTGATCTAATGCAGTTTTTTTGCAAGTGTGGTTATGGTTAGAGGCTCTAAATATGGCACCATGTTACTGTACACACGGCGACTGCACCCTGTGTGTCAATGTCTGAGTCACAGCCGTTTAATTTACTGACAAAAACATGTTTTACTACTCTCAGCTGTGAGGAGCCAATAGAGCTGGGAGTGAATGAGCTGAGCTCGCGGCACCGGCCGCTATCAGCCCCAGCCCTGGGCTTGCTGCGCATCCAGGGCTTGCTGTCATCTTCTGCCTTTGCTTTTGTGTTCTTTTTGACTTCTGAACAGACTTGGTCTGAACGTTGCTGACAGCAACCAAAATATGAGGCCAATATAATGCTTCTCCTTTTTTTTTTACCCCCAATCTTTAAAATAAGAAGTATTCACAAAGGAGAGCATTCCTGCACTGTACGCATTCATCCAAACCTTTTCTATTGACTGACTCACACAGCAAGAGTTATTAATGGAAAGTATTAAATGAATTTGGTTTAATATTTGGTAAATAGGAGGTGTCTTTTCTTGGCTCTCGAATTTGTGTTTCAGATGTCTGTGTTTGTGTTATTTATATTAATCTATTTCATGGGCTGCTTAATAATAGCAGCAATTAAGATAATAGCAATAAATACTAATAATACTGAGCTCTCCTGCTTTTCATCAAAGGGAGGTCAGGGCTCAAGGGTACACCTCTGGGAGCGCTATAATGTAGATCTGATCTCCTCCCGGTATTTCTTTTTGTGGGAAGTCAGGAGTATCATGCAAAGATCAAATCGCCCGTGTTTTGGCCTCTGGAATGTCTCTTAGGCATTATAAATGCCAGCGAGAAACATAAAATTGGAAGGAAAACAAACACCAGGACATTGAAAAATGTAACCGCAAATACTGACCTATTTGTTGATTGTTGTTTTTTTGTTTTGTTTTTTTCTTATTTAGCAGAATGCTATTAATATTATAATTAAAGCTACTTTGTAGCCTGGGGGACTGAGCGCCTGGCTCTTATTAGAGCTGGATCAGCAGGATATGGTGGAAAGAGAAAAAGAGGACAAGAGAGGGGATGGCCAAGAGGAGAACACAAGAGGGCACAGTGGCACCTGCGGTGCACTTGGTGCTCACCGGACTTTGGAAACGAGGAGGGCAGAGGGAAATTTAGGCCTATGTATGCATGACATAAGTAATTAGGGCCATTTTGTTGATTAGTTGGAATGATAAAAATGTAATTTTACCAGAACTATTTTTTGGTTAGTTATGAGGGTCAAAGGTTAAATGTGTTGACTGTGTCATCTGAGGGCACGGCTTCTGTGCTGTGTCTGGCAGCGTTAACCTGAGCAGTCTCCAGGACAGCAGCCTACTGCTGCTTTTCTGACCCATTCTACTGTCTTGTAGTAAAGGAAGCCAGTTCTGTGACTTCAGAAGTAAAGGGTATCGATGCCACTTCTTGGCTTCTGCTCAAGGAAGACATTTCTGCAAAGCACTGGATGTGGCAGAGCAGCAGTGACTCAGGGAGAAGTAAGAGATGTTGGTTGTGCCCGCAGGAGCCTCAGCCCTGCTGAATGGAGCACTTCCTTTGGAAGGAAGCAGCTCAGAAATAAGCAGGACGGTCTCCCAGCTCTGAGGTTTAGGGGTTGCGGCCTTCCAGAGATGCTTCAGGCAGTGTGCGTGCCGGGCAGCAGGCAGCCTCACTGGTCAGTGGTGTTGTGAGGGAGGTGTGGGGTCAGAACTGGCTCAGGCAGAGCAGTTCCAGCACAAGGCTGCATACAGTCTGGGATTTCTGCAGTCACTTTAGCAGCAGGTTGCAGACCAGCTCTTGCTATGGGAACTGTGCTTGAACCCTCTGAATGCTGTAATGCGTGACCTGACATTACTTCACAATTACAGGCGAACAGCCACCTTTTTTCCTTTTTTTTCCCCCTACTTTTTTGCAAAGAACTCCTCACTGTCAGGTCCCCAGCACACACATTCATAAGACATACTTCTCCCACCCCAACCTGCCCGCAGTGGTCCCTGCCCTCCCAGACTGTACAGAGCTGTGAGATGAAGATGTGATACTGCACTGCATGCAAAAAAGTAAAGAAAGAAGATCATTAACATCTTAATATCCCATCCTGACATCTCACAAATTATTTTAGGCTTCTTAGCCAATGTAAACAGGTTTGTTTTCAACTCCCCTAATTGCCTGCTAATTGAGAGCAGATGCAGGCCTTAACTTTCAGCAGATAAAGAACAGCTTCTTCTCCAGGGTTCCTCATCTATCATGAGGTCTCTGATGTGTGCTTGTGAGCTCCCCAGGTTAGCGGTGCTGAGGCAGGGAGGGATCAGAGCTGCTCCTCTTGGAACTGCAGAGAGATGGGAGGGAAGGCAGAGCTGTGGGATTCATCAGTAACATCATCATCATTATTGTTTCATTTCGTACTTCAGTGCACTTTCTACAACAGTGTAGGTTTCCTTCTTGGGGGGTGGGGGGAGTTCTCCGAATTATAGATGGGCTTCTTGTTATGATAGAAATCACTGGGTTTATGAAAAATGCATTGCTGTCATATTCCATTATCTACTTCCTCCCGTGCTGCAATTCTGTAGCTTGCAAGTCATTAGATTCTTTCTCAGAGTTCCTTTGAAATAATCCTTTCAAAAAACACCATTCATTGGGTATGACCCCAGAGAGATGCTGTCTGGAACTAAAGCTCTCTTTTAGTTCTGCAAGGGAGACCTGTAGCAACAAGATAAGTGCATGTATATTCCCAATAACGTCTGGAGTTCGCTCCCTCCCATTAAATGCAATGGGAGCCCACAGTTGAAAAGGTAGAATTTTGCTTTGTAAATGTAGGAGAAAATTTAGTTCAGATACATAGGTAAATTTGCATTTGGTAGTGATTTAACGTTCCATGGTCTGTTTTAGTTCCAACTTAAATATTACATTAAAACCAGCAATAAAAAGAAGAAAAAAATGTGCTAACTGCTGGGCTCGGAACGAGCGGGGATGATTTTGTTCTTGCTGTCAGCTGCCTTTTGCTCTCTCCTCTTCATTTAGCGAGTCAGCAGCGGTGGTGAAGTGACAGCCTTCAGGTCTTTCTTCAGTTTGTGCAAATGAAAGCAGCTCCTGGTGTTCTCCGTATCACTTACAAGGTGCCTGTGAATTTGAACATTCTTGCATCTGGTTGCGAAAAGGCGGTGAGGCTTAGCGGTTCCGTGGGGTAGGAGGCCCTTTGTGTGGGGAGGCTGCGTGGGTTGGTGCCACCTGGGTTCAGAAGGTCAAAAAAGGATAATTTAAATGCAATTTTTTAAAGAGGCAATAAGAAACCAGTTTGGTGGTTTGTGGATCATAAACGAATAGGGATAAAAAAAAAAGAGGGAAGAATTCACATCCCAGCATCAGTCAGAAATACCTGAGAGCACCTGGCAACTGCACTGCTAAGGGCTGCTCTACCCCAGAGCCACAAAACCTTCAGGTTTCCACTGTGATCGCTTTGTGAAGCCCTGCCCAGCCACGAAGCCCCCCTTCCCTCCTGAGGCCTCACTGTGAGCACGGAGTCACCCCGCCATCACCGTCGCTCCCTGGAATGCTGCCATAAAGCTGGTGAGCCGAGTCCCGGCCTCGCGGCGACGCAGGCAGTTTAATAGGAGGGCAGGGGGCCTGCAGTCGGTAGCACGAGGCATAGCAGAGTAAAGCAGCGGTCCATTAAATCAGCGCACTGGGGCCGAGGCATTTACAGTCACACAGTCAGATGTTTCCAGTAATTATTTCCCCATAGCATTTTTATTAGGTGCTCCATAAATAATGTTCACTGCCATGCTCCTCTCATGGCCTGTACAAAAAAAGGAAAAAATAATAATAATGGAGAAGAGGAGAGAAATGTAATTCGCTTTGCCTTCAGCTGGATTCTGGGGTAATATTGCCTTTCAGCCCTACTGAAGCAGATGTGAGTTTGGAAAACAGCAGCAAATCGGTTCTCTGAAGACCAGGTAATTCCCTGTCACCATCACAAGACTAACACAATGCGAGGCAAGTTCCTATTTGAGATTTGGATGGTGTTCTGGGCAGTCTGATCTAGTGCTTCATCTAGCAGTCAGCAGCTCTGCCCATGGCAGGGGATTGGAAGTTGGCAACCTTTGAGGTCCTTTCCAACCCAAGTCATTCTATGACTTAGATCGGTCTCCTGGCCATGGATCTCATGCAGACCTGGGGCAGGCAGGCAAGGAAGCAGTGGGATTGGACTGGTGTGTGTTTGTTGTTAATGTGTTGTTATTTTTTATTTTTAGGAGAGCTTAGATAGTTCAAATCCAGGTTCATCAAACAGCACTGCCTTCTCCTCTCTGGGAAGACCTTCCCAAAGTTCATTGCGTCACTGTGTGTTTTATCCAGTCTGGATATGTAGCACCTATTGATAGATCCTGGCTTTTTGATGGAGGTTTTGTGCAAAGGCTTTCTCTAGAAAATCTCTTTGCGTGGCCTGAGTTGTTCTAATGTCAGGCAATAGAGCTTCCTTCCTGGCACTGGGACTTCTGTTTTACTAATGATACTTTGATTTTCAACATAAATTTCTAGCCACAGTAATATTCTCCAAATAAAATACTTGGGGGCTCATTGTTACATTACTGGGCTGCGATATTGTGGCCAACTTCAAGCCGAATTCAGAGGAGCAAGAGTAAAGTTAGGTGTAGTCAGCAGTCATAGCTCAAGTTTGCTACTATGAGGATCAACAAGTGTGTAATACTTGGGTCTAAGCTTAAAATCCATGTATCAAGTGTAAATGTGCACAAGCTGCATAAAAATTGCTATTAGTTTAGCAGAAAGCTCAAGTTTTAAATATGAAGGGTTTTTGTTTTATTTACTTATAGCAACTATCAGTGTCTCCTTTGGTTTGTGCCCTTGTTTCTTGATAGGCCCCATCTGTGTACATGCAGGTACAGTGCCCCATGGCTATATTCCAGAGGGAATACAGTATTTTAGTGGAGATCATTTTCAGTGATCTATGGCTATCTTAGCAGCCCTGATTGCAACCTAAGACGTGTAATTTGTTCATCTGATATACAGTCCAAGATTTGGGTCAGGCCCAGCACATCCCTCGCACATTGACTAGAAGAACCACATGGGAATGATTCCCCTAGTCCTCCTGGAGCAGGGTGCTGAAGCCTGCCATGGCTGAAGGATGCTCTGCTGCTGGCCGTGGCTTTAGCAATGTCACAGGGCGTAGGATTAGTAGAAAAAGGCAAGTCCTTTGTTTCTCAGAAGTTATCTTCTCCAGATAACTTCTCAGTTCCTTTCATTCTGATTTGTTTCTGCTCTACTCAAACTGTTGTTCCCCTCAACTGGGCAAGTTGCAGCTTGAAATTAGATCTGAAGCCATTCAATACAAATTTATGTATCTGTGTAGTGGTATCAGAAGACTTGGTTCAGTGAAACCAGGCCACTGGCATTTTATAATTTCCTCTTGCTCCAGCAGGTTATGGATTAACCCATTGTTATTTCTCTCTGAGGGAGCAGAGAAAAAGATAACACTCTGCAAAGACCATGATTTTAAAAAATAAAATCCATTGGGTTTCTGAAGAAATATTTTATTGGAACCATAAGGTTTCTTTTTTTTTCCTTTTTTTTTTCTTTGAGAGAGAGAGAGAGAGAGAAAAATTTGAAATCCGGAGTTTATTTTTCCTTCAGTGTCTTTCCTAAGAACCAACAGGAATTGAGATATTTTTTTTCTCTCTTGTGTTTGTGCCTACTTATTAAACACACATGTGGCCTGGATTCCTTGCGTAGGTGCAAAGAGGTTTGAAAAAAGAGAGAAAGAAAAAAAGGTGTAACCCAGTCCATTGACCTGTCTCTTTGCCCTTAGGACTCTTTCGAACAGCTGTGAGAGAAAGAAAAAGGAGGGGGAGAGAGAGGAAAAAAGGAGGCAGTTTAACAAGCCAAATCCAGATGTTCATTTCATACACACACCCTGAACAGCTTTTGCATGGTTTATTTCGTTTTCTGAAACCATTTTTCACCAGCCTGTTTTCTCAGCTGGGAAACTTCTGGTGTAGTGTTTTCAAAAAAATATTGCGTTTGGCATTACAAGAAAACAGAGCCTTCAAGACATTAAAAGGACAATATCCTTGTTTGACTTGGCGCAAGGAAGCAGGGCTATAGGAATTTTAGATTTTTGTACCACCCAAAGAATAGGTAAAAGAAATTTTCCACTCTTAAGCCCAGTTTACATGGGAATTTGAGAGTTGATTTAGCTTGGGGTTTTTTTGTGGGGTTTTTTTTTTTTTTTTTTTTTTTTTT